>JAGVSQ010000029.1:0-61598 GCA_022683975.1 Rhyacophila evoluta
TAGTATGGTGTATTGACGCCCCAGGGGCGTCTTTAGCAGCGAACGTGTTAATAGTTATTTTTGGACGATATCGCAATATTATCAGATTCAGCAAGAATTATTTGTTAAGCATGATATAGCAGAACAGCCGTAATTTGCTAAATCTGTTAGCCTATGCCTATGATAGTGTGGTATTTCATTCATATGATATAAACATTATGATCTATTTCAGTCTATAACTGGATTAATAATTGATGAAAAATCTAATTGCAAGTAAGCAAATAAAAACATACTATACACACCTGTGAAACACATACACACAAAATTAAGCATTTTATTTTTCTCTGATGATGAAGCTCTTGAGATTCAGTATTTTTATATTACTTAATTTAACCAATTTGAATTTATTTGTTAGTTAGATATTGTTAATTACACCAGAAATAATATAACAAAATTATCACTTACCCTTGGATATGACCATTCCAGTCTTGCATTGGGGGAGGCTTCCATGTCACTTTGAGGCTGTGTTGATCCAATGGTTCAACTTTCAAGTCATTGGGGGGTGCAGAGGGGGCTGTAAATTGATTATAAAATATAGACGCCACAAATTGACAACGGAAAAAAATGATTTTTGCATATCTACATGATTTCTTATACTAACCTTCTTCAGCAGTAATAATGGTGACGGTGTCAGATGGCTCGGATGTTCCCAATTCATTTTCGGCGACAATTCTCAAGTGGTAGGTGGTGGCAGGATGGAGACTGAATACTCCGGCCTCGGTGGTACTGCCAGGAACCAAAACTCTATCAATATCTTTTTCCCATGTGCCCTTAGACCTCTTGTATTCGATTTGGTACTTCTTAATGGGTGAATTTCCATCATAAGGTGCTGCCCATGACAACTGAACTGATCGACCAGATTTATCCAAAACTTTAAGACCATATGCTGCTTCGGGAACCTCTGTTGAGTTAAAAGTTACATTGAATGATACAAATATAAGTCTCTGCTCATCAAATTTAAGCAATAACCTATTCTGTAAAATAAGCAGACAAGTCTGGATAAAGTAACAATGTTGTTAATTTGAATTTTGAAAGTTGATTTGATTCATTTAGTGTAATTTTATCAAGTTCCATATTTTAAAATATACTAGGTATTCAACTTATATAGGTAAATTAATTAAAAAAACAATGCACTATTTGTAATCCTGCAGCTCTTTTTATTTATTCATAGCTGGATAGAAAAACTCAAAACAATTATTGTTAGCACACTTTACTGTTATCACGAACAACGGTATAATATAACACTGTTTTATATTCAAATAGTTTATATCCCTATGATAGATCTTATGGAAAAAAATTAACATCAAAACAGCAAAAAATAACTCACTGAACTGTATGTATTGTACATACGCAATTTAGATATAATATAACCACCATTATTGTTTCAAAGTACATAAAATACTAAAATAATATAAGAAGTTTTCGTCACCCTGAATAATCATATTGATACTGGTGTCGTCAGAGCCGAAGGCATTAGTAGCAACGCAGGTGAAGAGGGCAGTGTCTCCTCGCTCGGTTCTCTTGATAGAGAGGTCAGAGAGAACTCCACCTGGCAAGATTTCTTCGCGAATAGTGTAGCGGCTATCGCTTTTGGGGTCCAGACGCATGTTGTTCATGTTCCATAAAATGCCAATGGGTTTCTCGCCTCGCGCTTCACACTGCAATACGGCCGGTTCACTACGACGGGCTGTTTGATTTCTTTGCTTGATTTCGAACTGCGGAGGAGCTGTCGATTCACAATTCAATTAATAAGTAACATTATTGAGTAAAAGTATCTTATTGGCATTTTATTTAGAAAAAGAATATTCACCTTGCACACTGATTAAGATGACTGCAGATAATCCAGAACCGATTCCATTAACAGCTTCGCACAAGTAATAACCTTCATTAGTTTTTTGAATGTTCGATATTGCGAGAGTGCCATCTTCCACTTTGATGTTTGTGTTGTTGGTTTTTAAATCTTTGTAATCTCCGGGTGTGTCTCCTGCATAGACAAATGTTATACCAACATATATTATAATTAATACTATCAACTTAAAGTACTCAATAGAAATCAAGATCATATTAAATTTTCAAGATTATTTAGTAGGTGAAAAGCTACCATTACAGTATGATACAAATTTATGGAAATTTAGGAAGTTTTGTTTTTTATTGCACAATAAAATCAATTATTATCCATATATATGGTTAATTTATTTTAAAAACCAAGTCATCAACAAATTAAAGTGATTAATATCTATTTTTTATTCTATTATACTGCATATTATCTGCAAGATGGCACTTTTAATCGAAGATGGTGCAGTAAACAAATATCTTAACATAGATTTTACCATATTGTTAAACATTCATTCACAAGGACCAAACCACACAAAAGCAATATATTTTTAGAACAGAATTTGAACTACCAAAAATGCAACACGACAACAACTACTTTTATTGAATATTTATTGTTTGCTGTCTGCAAAAAAATTAAGATATTACCTTCGGCCCTCTTCCATGTGACTTGAGGCCTTGGGAACCCGTCAGATTTACATTCAACTTTAGCATCAGAGCCCTGAGCAAAAGCTTTGTCGGTTGGCTCAAGAATCCAACGTGGGGGAACTGAAATATCACACATATTTATAATGCAAGTCAGATTCTCAAAGAGAAAAAGATGAATGAAAAAAAGCATGCAATTACTGATGATTTAAAAAAAAAATAATGATTTTGCAATTTTGTCTTTTTTAAATTAGTTATATGATAATGATTTTAAGCTTCTGTAATTTAGTGTAGATTTGAAAATTATGGGAAGAATGTTTAATTATTTTAATTATATTAAAACGAAATGGTTTCATAGAAATATTTAGTAATAAATTGAATCATTGATAGAGATAATTTATTAATCAATTAATTTTTCCTTGTATCTTTATTTATTTTACTTTAACATTTAAAATGAATTTAAATATTTCATTCCACTATTCTAATAAAGAATAATCAAAAGATATTTTTGAACATATTAATTATAATTTAGTATAGTTAGTACAGAGGTAAATTTTATTTAGTATTACCATAAGTTTTAATGTTTTGTTGAAGAAACTGTTCAAAAATCTCTTTTGATTATCACATTATATTACTGTGAAAACATCAAGATTAAAAATAAAACTCATTTTATTATATTGTGCGGCTACATAAGAATCAAGGCAAATGATTATTATAAAATTTATAAAAATAACACAATAAATAATATATTTTTAATAACAATGCAGTGTAATTGGCATAGCTACATCAATGTGCGGATACGTCAATTTGCAACACAGAAAATATTCCACCAAGAAATTGTAATGCATATTATTTCCAAAGCCCTTTTCTGTCAGCATGATTCTGTAGTAATACCAGAATGATTGAATATCACGTCATGTTTATGTTTTTTAATTTACATGTGACATGTTTTTTTAATTTTATAGTACAATAGAAATAGTAAAAAATTAAGTCTTGTTATTTGATGATAATAGCAACATAAACAATGAGTTTTATTTATAATATTTTTATAAAACAAAATTATAATTATAAAGGGATGAAATAAAAAAGGACAAATAAAAATACGAATACCTTCAATTGTCTATAAACTTACCACATTTTGTGACAGTAAAAATGATTTGAGTGACACCAGACTTGTTGACGTAATTTCGCAAAATAGTGAAAATGTCATTAATTTTCATTTATTGTCACATTAATATCACAAGACTTCAACTGTCTGACATCGTGATTGGATAATTTTAAGAATATTTTTTTTTTGTTGTAAGTTGATAGACAATGAGCATGCAAAATAAATATTATAAAATAAATGAAAATATAGGGATAGAAAAGGAAATGGAAGCCCTGACATCACCTTTAGTGTTTTGATAGTATTAGAATGATTAAAATGAACCACTGAAGAAAATAGGCGATCGATTAGTCGGGATAAAGCAGCTCCGAATCACAACAAGATGTGGCGAAACTTTGTAAAAGTGAAGAATGTTTAAGAGGCTCTCAAGCATGTGCGCGCACACATTTTTGTTCTTAGATTTGATAACCGAGGCATCATAAGCTGGCGGTTTAAGAAAGATTAACCAAACATTAAACATAAAATTTCTAACGACGTTCACTACTAGATTCAAATATAAAAGATTGCGCGCGTGCATAAAGGCATTCATTACCCTTTACAACGAGTGAAGCGGAGGAAACGGAAAAGCCGGCTCTGTTGGACGTGCGACACGCATATGTTCCAGCGTGTCGCGACGTCACGTTCTGGACTATCAGAAGACTGGTCTGCTGGCCCACACTGACCACGTTCGCCCCGAGGTTGGGCACGATTTTTTCATCATTCAAAAACCACTCAAAATTTAGGGGGAAATCTCCCTTCGTCACGATGCATGTCAGTTGCGCGTAATCGCCTTCCGATGCGTATTCGGATGAGAAAGACATAGGCTGCGTATGAGGCACTTCTGCGAAGAACAAATAAACGTCTCTCGGAGGATAAAAGGTTTCCTGATCGGACGCATTCAAAGGACAGTATAATAAGCTAATAGGCGAGTTGAAATCAACTAGCGACCAATTGAACATTTTATCATTAATGAAAATGGTAATTTTGAGCCAGTGAATCGTCAACTTGATGCGTCTTCATTGATTCCTTGGGAGCAAAAGTAGAACAGTGCTTTCTCTATTATTGTGTATTAGCGAAAACATATGAATACAAAATATGTTTATATCTAATTTGTACAGATTATATATACCGCGAATAACCTTTGAAATTACGTGAATATTGGCTGTCGACTATCTCAAGAAATGTGTTAAGTGTGATTGTGTTTCGCGGGATAATCTTTTATTGCACTTATTTTTAAATCTCTCTGTTCAAAGGACATGAAAGCCTTGCTATTAAAATGTGTGGTTATTATGGTGTAACAGTTATATGCCAAGACACTCGAAATTATAATACTGACATTCATCGAACAATACCGTTTGTAGACTAGGTGCGTATTACAACAGGATACTTTTGAATAACCCAATGGCCTAATATGTTTAGGACAGAACAGACATTTGAGAATGTGAAAATCGTTTAGCTACACGGAGAAGTCTTGAGGGTGAATAATAAATTTTCGAGTATTAGTTACATCATTTTAGTATTGGTGCGAGTTTGACTGTAAAATAGATTCAGATGTGAATGTTAAGTCGATCTTAGAGAGAGATTACGATACAAATAGTGTATAATGTCATCAATTAAGGTACGTGCCGTTCACGACCAACGTTGCAGCGAACTCCGCCCTTCCGGCCGCATTTTTCACAATGCAAGTGTAATTTCCTTGATGATTGGCCGTGACGGAGTCGATCATGAGGGCGCTGGAGCGGGGGCTCATGGGTGCGGTCAGAATGTCCTTGGGCAGCTTTGAGTCGGTTGTATCGCTGCTGAACGTCCAAGAAATATCTAAGGGGGCGTCTCCTTTGGTGGCGAGGCATGTTATTTGAACGGCATCTCCGGGGTTAAAGGGAACTTCACCGAAGGTAAAGGGGACTATCAACGGAGGTACTGAGGAAACAAAAATTTCGAAAATATTGAAAAGCTAACACAAAAGTGAATCATCAAAGAAGTGATCGCGGTCGAACCGTTGACGATTAGATCGGTAGAGTGCACGGCTTCGCCTGCCGCATTTTTCCCAACGCATGTGTAGTTTCCCGCATGTTCAGCCCCAATGGCGTCAATGGTAAGCACGCTGCTTCTCGGCCCCATCCGATTGACGGTGACGCCTGCAGCCGAGCTGATTTTCTCGCCATTGATCAGCCAATATATGTTAGCGGGCTGGTCCCCGTGGGTCATCGAACACTGAAGCGTGAAAAAGTCTCCCAGGAATGCGGGGTCCGTGCCGGCCGCGAATGGAGCGATTTTCGGTGGGACTGGTGGAAACAGGAATTTTAAACAGCGGGATGGAGGTAGGATTACTCTATTGAATTAACAAAGGAGAAAAATTTTGTCAGCACGTCGACGAACCGTTAACAATGAGAACAGTCGTGTAGGAAACTTTCCCGGCCTTATTTTCACCCACGCACGTATAGTTCCCCGCGTGCTCGGCCGATACTGCATCGATTATCAGAGTGCTACTTCTTTTGGAGTTGGTTATAGAATACGCAGAGTTTCGTGATGACAATATTATGTCATTCAGACTCCACCTGATCGTGATGGGTAGATCACCATGAGTTATAGTGCAAGATGTTTGCAAATATTCACCCAGGTGGGTGGGTTCATCTCCAAAAGAAAACGGAATTATTTTTGGAGGAACTGAAAATAAATTTTACTTTAATGAATATCAATAAAAAAACAATCAATACTCGATTGTATACAAGAGATATGAATGCCTATGGAATCCATTTAAACCGTCAATAGCTTTTCTCATGATGGGATAAATCATACAGAAAGAAATGTAAATTAATCAAACTAAAAACTAAGCCTAAAAAGATTTTTCTAAAACTGTTCAACAGTAACAATAGGATTGCTTAAAAAAAGATATAATTAAAAAAGTATTGTGCGAACTATTAGTGTACCGTTGACGACAAGTTTGGATGCAAATTTAGCTTTTCCTGCAACATTTTCAGCGACACACGTGTAAAGACCAGCATGTGTATCCGATACGGATGCAATAGTGAGAATAGCACTACGGTCTCCAATGTGTATGACTGTCATTCCCGAGTGCGGTTTAAACGGGTCGCCGTTATATAGCCAGGTCAGTTTCATAGGGACGTCACCCTCGATCACCGAACACGGCTGCGTGACAACCTGTCCCGGATTCAGAGCCTTTTCTCCGAACGAGAAGGGTTGCAACGAGGGAGGTACTGCATTGGTAATATTGAAAGAAAGGTTAGGTGATAAATAAATATAACAAAAAACTTTCAAAAGACTTAGGAGGACAAGAGGGTGCACGTGTATAATGTACCATTGACGTGAAGATAGGCTGTGTGTTGAGCCGAGCCGGCGGCGTTTGATGCTAGGCATGTGTAATTCCCGCTGTGAGCACCGCTGACAGAGTGTACTGAGAGAAGTGAAGTTCTGTCACCAGATTTTGTGGTGTTAAAATTAACCTGACGCTTTGATTTTGAATTGCCGTTGAAGATCCAAGTGATGTTAAGAGGAATGTCCCCTTTCGAGACGTGGCAATACAGGTGGATGGATTCCCCGGCGAATACTGATTCATCCAACTCGAAGGGCATTATATGTGGTGTAACTGTATAGTATTAAATATGAATCAGGACGGATAAAAGGGAATATTAATGTGCATTTCATAAATACTACGATCGATGCGGGGCCATGTTTACCCTTAACGTGGAGAGTCGCCGTATACCTTGCCACCCCAGCACTGTTTTTGGCAATGCACGTGTAGTTACCGCTGTGGGCGTCCATTACGGATGCGATCGAAAGAAACGATGTTCTCGCCCCCAGCTTGGCTGTTTCGATTCCTAGGTGTGTCCCCATTTCTTGTCCATGGAAATTCCAAAATATTTCTAACGGAATGTCACCTTTGGTCACATGACAGGTCATCTGAACTGATTCTCCGGCGAACACAGACTCTTCTAGCTCGAACGGCATAATGTGAGGTGCAACTGCCGGTAGTCAGAAATATATTTTACGACTGATAAGGAAGGATACTGAAATGGGACAGCATTCGGGGAGTGAAAAAACAAACGTTCTAATCACTATTATATTCACAAACGAGTACCGTTCACACGGAGGGTGGTAGTGTACGTCGCCTGGCCGGCGTGATTTTTAGCAGTGCACGTATAATTTCCGCTGTGACTTCCTTTGATGGAGGAAATAGCGAGGAGAGACGTCCTATCACCCACTTTAGTCGTCGTTATTCCTGAATGTGTTGCCATATCTTGGCCGTGGAAATTCCACGCTATCTCAATGGGGGTGTCTCCTTTGGTGATGTGACAGGTCAACTGAACCGACTCTCCAGAGAAAACGGATTCGTCGAGTTCGAAAGGCATTATGTGAGGTGCAACTGGATGATGGCAATAAGTATTATAAAATCATTCGAGGAGTTCAAGAATCAAACAAATATAATAAAAAACAATTTGCAAAGAAAATATAAAATAAAAACATGAACGGTACAAGAGTTATATATCACTGAATACCGTTGACTTTCAATGTCGTGGTATATGTGGCGGATCCGGCATTATTTTTAGCGACGCACGTATAATTCCCACTGTGGCTTCCCATTATTGTCGATATAGTCAGAATAGATGTCCTACTTCCCATTTTCGTAGTACTAATGCCCAAATTAGAAGAAGAATCAAATCCGTGAAAGTTCCAAGTGATATCTAACGGAAGATCCCCTTTGGAGATGTGGCACGAGAGTTGAATGGATTCTCCGGAAAAAAGAGCCTGGTCTATGTCGAAAGGCAATATGTTCGGTGCAACTGCGGGAAGTTGAAGAGGGAATGATTGTCAAAAGGAAGGCAGAAATGAAAGAAAAAAGCACTATACACAAACACGTCACATTGGTAATAATGCAATATAGTTATGTTCAATACCATTAACATGTAAAGAAGTGGTATAACCGACAAATCCGGCTTTATTTTTTGCAATGCAAGTATAATTTCCACTATGACCGGCGGTGACGGACGAAATGGACAAATATGACGTCCGGTCGCCCATTTTGGCAGTGGAAATGCCCAAATGAGAGGACATTTCCCTACCATGGAAGTTCCACGATATCTCAATGGGCGTATCGCCTTTGGAAACGTGGCAATTCAACTGGACAGACTCCCCGGCAAACACGGAACCGTCCGCTTCGAATGGGACGATGTAAGGTGCGACTGCAGTGAATAAGAATGACAACTACATATTGCGGATAATACATAATATAGAGGAGTATAGGAAGTGAGAAGCGTGCGAGTGCGGTCGACATAGCAGAGGTTAGTTCAAAACGACATCCGTCCCTAATCTCCGTCTCAATACCGTTGACTTGGACGGTGGCCGCGTGTGTGGCCGATCCGGCCGCGTTGTTGGCGGTGCAAGTGTAGATCCCGCTGTGTGCGGCCGTCGCTGAAGCTATGCTCAAGAGGGAGGTCCTCTCTCCTACTTTCAAGGTGGTTATGCCCAGATGAGAGGAGAGCTCGCGTCCATGAAAGTTCCAAGAGATCTGGAGGGGGACATCACCCTTGGATACGTGACACTGCAGCTGTACGGACTCTCCCGAATAGACCAAATCTTCTTTGTCAAACGGGACTATATGTGGTAATACTGATGATGGAAAAAGTTACCCCGTGTTATTATTTGTATCCATTGCATCGACCATTTACTTTGTAGAAGAGTGAATGATATAATACTGTATTCAATATTCGTTACTTTATTGGCTGTTTAGTTTGTAAATTTTATCACGAAGACTATATTATTTATAAACATTTATAAATACTTACATGATAGTTATTAAATAAAAAATATTCAATGTATTAAATATAGCTATCCATTCGATTTTAATCTTTTTTATGTTGTTTTATTAAATCAAGAAATCAAGATAGATAAAAATTGAAAAGTCGTGTAGAATAACCATAGCTTTATTCAATGCATTAATTATATCATAGATAACTACAAAAGTCAAATGCCTTGGTATGTTCAAATTTTTTTCATCATATGTAAAAGCCTTTAGAAATGGGTAGCTATCTATTGAACTCCTCGGGTGAAATATTATTGAATAAGGATGATGAAAGGAATGGATTATGGTGATGTGGCCCACAATGAAAACAAAAGCATAATCAAAATGAACATCGGAAAATAAGAAGCGGTCAAACGGTGCGCTCATATACCCTTCACATTCAAGCTGGCGGTGTAGCTGACGGCGGCCACAGAGTTAGCAGCGGTGCATGTGTAGTTGCCGCTATGGCCGGCCATGACAGACGAAATGGTCAGAACGGACGAGCGGTCACCCACCTTAGTCGTGGAGATACCCAGATGGGAGGACATCTCCCGCCCGTGAAAGTTCCACGTCAGCGCGAGCGGCCGGTCCCCCTTGGGTATGTGACAAGTTATTTGGACTGACTCTCCGTAATAGACCGATTCGTCGAATTCGAAAGGCGAGATAACGGGGGCGACTGTGAAACGGTTACAAATGATATTCGGCATTAGAACAGATGAGTTGTTAAGCGAGTCCCGAAATGGCAGAGGCCCGAGTAGAACACGAAATGACATGAATACAGCGTGGTATCTGACCGGTCACTTTAAGTACCGCAGACTGGTCGGATTGACCGGCCGCGTTCTTAGCGGAGCAAGTGTAAATTCCAGTGTGTTCGGCCATCACATCGCTGATGGATAGAAGGGTTGCTCTTCGGTCTATCTTGGAAGTTATGATTCCAATGTGCGACGAAAGATCCTGGCCGTGGAAGGCCCATGACAGCTCCAAGGGCGTATCGCCTTTGCCCACACTGCATGTGACGACGACGGAGTCGCCCATATTCACCTCTTCCGGAAAGTTGAACGGAGTGATGACCGGCGGTACTTGTAGCAAATTTAAAAATTTATTACAAAGTAAAATTGCTTGCAAACGTCCCACCAAAAATGTATAAATAGTGGTTTGATTGATAATAATGCCACCATGTATCGCCAATAAATAGATATAAATATAATACATTTTTTTTTAGATGGGACATATTAAACATCAAAATTATTTTGCCTACCAATATCTATATTATTGTAATACTCATGTTAAGTGATTTGGACGTGATTCTTACAGCTAGTCTACAAGCAAAAGAAGGTTTTCTGGTGGATGGGAAAACTATGAAAAAGCACAATCTGCGTTCTATAATAAAAATCCTATGAAAACAGCTGTATTCATTCAATTGAGTTAAATTGAAATATCGAAATAATATGTGATCAATTAAAAAATAGATATTTATGTTGCCAAATGTATATCAAAATAAAAATCAAAAATCCAACCCAGCATTACATCAAAATAAATAGTAAAATAATCTTTTGACCAATATATGTAATGGCCATAGCGGTTTGTGGGGAGAACGTAATTTACATTATATTATTTAGTATATAATTTTAAGTCATAAAAATAAACCATAATCAATTGCGTAACTATTAAGCAATATATTTTATTGCTTGGCGACTGCAAAATTTCTATGGGATTATCATAGATTATTTATTATATAAGGTTAGGTTACGCAACAAAAATATTGCTAAAAATAATTTAGCATTTTCACTATATTTATATTGCTTTTTTTTTACTATATGAGCTTTTCTTCTAATGTCATGCAATGACAAGTTGAGTGGACGTGTTTATGGAATATTCTTCATAGACTTAGCAATAAAGGGTTATTAAAAATAAAAATACTGGGGATACTGGGGTACAGTGCAAGATATAATACATATATAAGATACAAAAATAAAGCAAAATCTATGTGGGTGTACTGAAAGTCTAAAGACGGATAAACTACCGTTGACATTAAGTTCCGTGGTATGAGTGGCTTTTCCTGCGTTATTTTCAGCAATGCAAGTGTAATTTCCTCTATGGTTTGCTTGGATCGAGTCTATGCTTAACATTGAGATTCTGTTACTATTTCTGATAATAACTATTCCGTCTCCAGTTGACAAGAAGTTATTATTAAGTTGCCAAGTAATATTTAACGGAAGGTCTCCTTTGCTCACTGTGCAAGTCGTCGATACTGTATCTGCCGCATTTACAGTTTCATCCGCAAAGTAGAAAGGAGCCATTTGGGGGGAGACTTAAACCAAAATGGGATATAACAAATAAGTAAAAATTTATATCAATTGGATGTATGCACAGAATAACATCTTTAGGCATTCTGAGATAAGAATGAAATCATTAAAATTGATTGGTCAAGAAGAAAAAAGAGATTTTCTTCTTTTTATTAAAATTTCTGATCTCAGATTCCCCGATTTTTCATTTGCTTTTCACGTCCATAAATCAAAATGCCATATGGACAATATAAGTATGAATGAACTAAATAAAAATATTGCTACATTGAAGGAAACTTTTGTAAAATACCATTTACAACCAAAATCGAAGTATGATTTACAAAACCGGCTTTGTTTGAAGCTATACATGTGAAGGAACCGCCGTGTTCTGCTTTAATGGAGTCAATACTAAGAGCACTCATTCTCTGACTTATTTTATTTACTGTAATTCCATTTTTCATTGGTTTGACTTCTCTTCCATTGAAGAACCATTCAATTTTAATTGGTTGATCTCCCTTGGTAATAGTGCATTGCGCAGATGTCATTTCACCGGCATTTGCAGGTTCATCACCAAAGCTGAATGGCATTATTTGAGGTGCAACTATCGACAGCATAAACCATTAATACAGGACTTTCACAGGAATATGAACAACATTTTAGGGGAAAACTATTGGTAGAATAGGAAATTGATCAAAAGGACAACATAAATAACAATAAAAATAAAAAGCGTCAGGATAAATAATAATATTAAAATAATGATTAAGTTGCTATACTTTATAACATCTTTACAAATTTTAGAAACCCAAAGATGTTTACTTTTACAAGTTTTAAATGACTTTGAGTTTGACTATTAATGATACAGATTTTAAATGGAATATCAAAGTTTATCTCATCTTATCTTATACAATATTTCATATTCTATTCTTATTTTATATTCTTTAAAATTCTACCAATTATGATTTATTTTCTATAATATAGCACCGTTAATCTTATTTATAATATTACTCCAACAATATTTACAATGGCAAGATATCAAAGACATATTTAGATACCATTTATGTAAAGACTAGCCGAATGCTCGGATGTTCCAGCATTATTTTTTGCGATACAAGTATAATTCCCTCTGTGATTGGCCTGAGCTGAGTCGATACTCAACACCGATACTCTTGCAGCGTTTCTGTTAATTGCTGTTGTACCTCCAGAAGTGATCTCATTACCGTTTAATTCCCAAATTATCGTCAAGGGAAGATCACCTTTATTCACGGTGCAAACCAATGTCACAGCCTCACCAGCGTTTAGAGTTTCATCTCCAAAGTTGAACGGAGTAATTTGCGGAGCCACTAATAACAATATAACAACTAAATAAAGACGGAAGCAATTCCACCTAGTATGATACTTTACAATAATTAATAATGCAAGAAAACTTGAGTCGAGACAATCGCATTATTGTTCTACAAAATGGCGAGTTATTTTTAAGCCATTATGCTTTCATTCATTGAAGATACCACATCACATCAGGATACAGGTATAGTATGAGGAATGACTGTGTATATAAATAAGATAAATACAAAATCAAATTCTAAAATAAAATAATATTTCTACAATAAAATAAAATAAATCTCTAATCAATGTGATAGCAGTTTCTCTACCGTTGACATTAAGACTAGCAGTATGGTTGTCAGTTCCAGCAACATTTTTTACTGTGCAAACGTAATTTCCTCGGTGTTCCCCTTTGACAGAATCAATACTCAATGCGGAAATTTTTTTATTGGTCCTTGTGATAATTATTCCATTCTTATTTTTATTGTCAATTAATTTTCCATTAAGGCTCCAGTATATTTCTACTGGCAGATCTCCTTTGTTCACAGCGCAAGTCACTGTTGCCATATCTCCAGCATCAGCAGGTTCCGAGCCAAACTCAAACGGTAAAATCTGAGGTGGCACTTCATATTGTAGATAAAAAAATAATTGTATTTAATGTATTTGACATACTTGTGATTCCCCTTTTTAAGTATTGAATGTATCAGTCATATAAAAAGCAAATACAAAATTAGAAAAAAATATCCAACAAGAACTGTCTGTTGATACCGTCTAATCATTAAGTACCAACCCACTGGGAAGAGTACCACCGGATAAATGTAAAAAAAAAGTGAGCAAAAAGAATACAATAAACTTGGACAATCAAGTTTGGCAAGGGAGAATTAGACAAGAATTTTAAATATAATTAATGAATACATACTAATGACAACATCATATGAAATTAATAAAAATTCATTTACTGATAATGTAAAATTCTGATGTCAACAAGAACTCTTTTTTGGCAACTTTTATCAAGAAATCTAATATCTTATTTGGATTTTAGTATTTCTACAAGTGTGCAAAATATTTTAATATATAGCGATTTAAAACTTCATTTAAAGAGAAACTTTCTGTATACATACATATCTGATAAGTTTCCTGCCTTTTCATATTATGGTTTAATACGTTGAATGCTAAGTAAAACGTATAATATTATGAGCATATTGTGGCTCAGATTTTTAAATCCTTAAAGTTCAACCGAAACTAGCTGTTTTATCATAGGCTAAACATTACCTAGTGAATTTGGAGACATGTTAGATAAAAAGATAATGCTTATACAATGTCATGTGCGTGGGTCAAATTTATGTAGTTACACGTAATATGCATCATTAGCAGTCAATGTGTTTGTATATTTATAATGTTTCAATATTTTACATGTTTCAATTGAGTTGATATTTTTCTACTATTTCTACTAATAAGCGTTTTGTCTTTCAATATGAAAACCTTACTGTTTAGATCCCAACAAAACTTCTGACAGGCGCAAATACCAAAAGGTTCTCAGGAACTTCCCGTATTTAAAGATATCATTTACAGTCTAACATGACTGTAAATAGTAAATAATTAACAATTACAATTTTACCGAATCGAAGATTGTGAATATATTCAATAAGGGAGGGATAAATTATTTAAAATAAATAATAAACAAAGACAACTTTTATAATGTTGATAAATGGTACCATTGACGACAAATTTGGTTGTGTAGTTTACGAAACCCGCCTGATTGGACGCTACACAAGTAAAAGAACCGCCGTGTTCAGCTCTTATCGATTCAATGCTCAATGCACTGATTCGCCGACTCATTCTATTTATCAATATTCCACTCTTCTGGGCGTTAATCTCCTTTCCATTAAAATACCAATCGATCTTTATCGGTTCATCTCCTTTGTTAACAGTGCATTGAGCCGATGTCATGTCACCGGCATTTGCAGGCTCTTCGCCAAAGTTGAAAGGTAATATTTGGGGTGCCACTATTCAAAATTAGTAAAAAGTATTTTATCATTTATTACCCGAACTGAGAGTCACAAGGATGGTTCACGGCAAATACATATAAAGGACAATTACGGGAGGATAAATAATATTTACTAATTAATAAATATAGCAAAATAAAATGTATATTTTTTACAAGTACCATTTATATAAAGGGTAGCCGAATGCTCCGCTTTTCCAGCATTATTGCTAGCGATGCAAGTATAATTTCCTCGGTGTTTTGCTTGAGCCGAATCTATACTCAACACTGACACCTTTTTAGCAGTTCTACTAATGACAATGGTATTTCCGGAAGTGATAATGTCTCCATTCAATGCCCATGAAATAGTTAGAGGGAGATCGCCTTTATTTATAGTGCAGATCAAAGAAACGGCCTCTCCGGCATTTAGAGTTTCATCACCAAAGTTGAATGGAGTGATTTGAGGAGCAACTGATCAAAATTTATAACAAAACTGAATAAAATATGAACCTTAAATTCTTTTCAATTCATAGGTACTGTAAAAAAAAATATGCTAATAAATGGGAAAGAATCAATAAACAATAGAATAACATCACAAGGTGTGAGGGTTCCTAAGGAAATCGATGCATCTAAAGGGAGTAGAAATAACTATTAACATTTCAAGTATATATTTATATACAACTAAGCTTATGAAATAAAATAAATATACATTATAATATGAAGAGATATATAAGAGGGTTTAAAGTAATTCTGAATACCATTGACAGATAATTCGGCAGAATAATTTGTTTGACCGGCCGAGTTTTGTGCTACGCATGTATACACGCCGCGGTGTTCTGCAGACACCGATTCCAGACTCAGAGCACTGAGTCGGGGACTCATTTGTACAATTGAAATTCCAAATTTGGATGTATGGAGCAGTCTTCCGTTGAGGAACCATGTAACGTTGATAGGGATGTCTCCCTTAATGAGCATACACTGCACAGCCATCATGTCTCCCGCGTTAGATGCCACATCACCAAAGGAGAAAGGCATGATTTGAGGAGTGACTGAGGGAATATCAAGGTGAATAAAAACTGAGCTACAAATCAATGAAAACATGTGCCTTTAAAAATGTCTAGCTACTGTATTCGTTTTTTGCTACCATTGACATTAAGACTAGCGCTGTGATTAGCTGTTCCTGCCACATTTTTGACAGAACAAACATAATTTCCTCTATGTTCTCCTCTCACAGAGTCAATGCTCAACGTGGAAACTTTCTGACTTGTTCTTGTGATAACTATTCCTTCATTGCTTCTGTGAGTAATAAAATTTCCATTGAGGCTCCAATATATTTCTACAGGCAAATCTCCTTTGCTGACTGCGCACTGCACAGTCGTCATATCTCCCGCATCAGCTGGGTCGGAACCAAACTCAAATGGTAAAATTTGAGGTGGCACTGATGATGAAACATAAAAAATATTTTTGAACAAAAAGCCAGATTTTTTTGCTTAGCTGAGTTCTTTTCAGATATTCTTTTTTCTAATTTTTTAATGCTAAATATACACATTTGGCGGGACAGTTTTTATGTTATACTGTTTTCAACATACAAGTAAATATAACGACAAATATTCATATGTAAACTCCAAACCTTTTTAGTTCTTCAAATTTTATAAGACATATTCGAAAAAATGTGTCAATCCTGGAATAATTTTTTTGTTATTTTACATACTTTTACAAAATTCATATTTAAGTCACATGGATACAATACCTATAATAAAAGACAAAACCCTAAATATGCATAATTTCCAATTGCCCTTTAAATATCTGTAGTGTTTTTAAATCATAACCTGTTTTTTAAACATGGACCAGAAATATATTTTTTGTCTAATACAAAATTTATTAATAGATATCATATTTACCCTTAAACAATTGGCTATGTAACAATAGTGAAAGGTTTTTAATTTTGATAAAAATACATCAAATATATTGTATCTATAATTGGTATGATCATAGCTGTCTTGTGTTTATTGACACTCCATGTATAAAAATTTTTATTACAATAGAGTGATGAAAACATCTTTAAAATTTATTGTACATGGTAACACATTTTAAAAAATTTTGCTAAAACTTTTGTGATTTTTACGCCATAATATCATATTTATTTTAGTACACATCTACAACGATCCGGTCAATTATATAAAAATATAAGTTTAAACATAAAAAGTTGAATTGATAGCTTCTTTTCTTTCTTACAAAAACTACAATTATAAAAGTTTTATATGTATCATATAAAATTTTGGTTGCTTTTGTGGCCGCATGTTTTGGCCCCGGATGTTGCCGGTTCCAATCCTGCAGGTGCATAAGGATTTTTAACAATTCAAAGCTGCTGAATTGGACGCCCAAGAGTTGAGTTTTTTTTCAATCAAATTAATCAGAATTCTGTGATAGTTTCATCAAAACAGAATTACCCACAGTGAAAGTCTTTTAGTTAAATTAAAATAATTTTGTGTTAAATTTGAGTTATTCTATATCAATGAAACTGTGGATACAAATGGAATAAGATGTATTTAATTATAGAAAGTGTTTTAATATCCCCAAAAAATAATTTGTTTGATAAAGCATCTAATTTATCATCATGATATTATAACGTCAAAATCATCATATGGAAGATCCACTTAAAAGAAAATAATATGCAACGTTTAACTCACCCATGACTGCAACATCTAATGATCTGCGTGCGTTGTATCCTTGAGAGTTTTTGGCGACGCAGTTGTAAGTGGCTTGATCGCTGTTTCTTTCCACATTTTCGATAACAAGGGTTCCATTGGGGAAAACTTTCTGCTTTCGGTTGATTGGAAGAACTCGGTTGTCCCTTTCCCAAACAATAGAGTCGATGGGGTATCCGGCCACGGGGCAGTGTACGATAAGAGTATCCCCAGCGACGATGTGATACTTGTCCATTTCACGAACAAACGGAAGGCCATAAACGTTAACTCTTCCTGAATGTGAAGCACTTCCAACCTGAAAAATCATATTAAGAATTCAAAGTTAGAGAAATGGAGATATGTTTCGTGAGGATTGGTTATTAGCTATGTTCTCATGAAAAATCTGACCGGGAGGAAGATTATCTTTTTTTTATATAATACATGTATAAATTAAATTTTAACCAATTATGTCTGATTGATTGGTAGCTACGTAAAAAAGATTTTGTAAATAATTATTTAGCAGATTTTGCAGCACGTCTCAATATCTATTTAGAATTTTTGAAGAAACAGGGTGGAATTTGCAAGTCTCAATTGGGAAGGTTGGTAGCTTTTTTCGATACAACACCTAACTGAATTGAAAAATCGGTCAGAGCAGGTTTTGCGACTCGGCAATTCATATATAAATAGCAAGTTAATAAATAGATTTTATAGTTACATATATTTTATTGTCAATTTACCTTGCTAGTAGCAATACATCTGTAAAGTCCTCCGTCGTTAGTGTGGATAGAAGAGATATTCAAATGTGATACAACATTTCCATCCACAGTCACATATTGTCCAACCTAAAAATGGATGAAATCATCATCAAATTTGAAATACACTAGAAGACTATAAAAAGCAAGAAAGTGGTGATTGAATACTTTTTCGAGTATTGATATAGAATAGAAGAATTCAAAGTGTGGAAGGATTATTTCAATCACTTCAATTTTGCTAACTTATTGTATTATAGTGAATATAAAATTATGTTGACAAAAAATAAAGGCTCTAGATTCTTGCATATTGGAGATTATAATTGTACGGTTTTGTATTGAAGATATGTACCTGGAATCTTTCTGTGTTTTGTAGTCTTCGTCCATCAAGTTCCCAAGAGAGTTCAGGAGTAGGGTTACCAGAGGCAATGCACTTGAGAACGACGGCTGGTCCAGGGTTTAGTGTCTGCTCGGCAAAGCTATGTCTGATTTGGGGAGGTTCGACTGTAAATATTTAAATGAAACTTTAATATGTCTGAAAGTTAAAATTTTTCATTAAAGAAAATCATATTGAAATTCAAGTTCAAAAAAAAATGGAAATCATAATATATTTAACAGATTTTATCAATTATATACTATAAAGGTTTTAGCAGTATTGTAAAACAGAGGTCAACAAGAGACAAAAAATTTATTCTTATAAATAAATTGATTAGTAAATTATTTTACTAACATCGTCCACCGAGTTTCAATTCAGCACTGGCTCCGGCACTTTCTTGATCGTTTCGAATAAAGCATTGGTACATTCCTTTGTCTTCTTTCTTCACGGAGTCAATCCTAAAACAAATAAATAATAATTGTAAGCAATTTTATTTTGTAATTTTTTACGGTTTATTCAAATTTTTTAATTATACATTTAGGTTGATAAAAAATTACAGCTGAATCCACAGCTTGTCATGTAAAAGCGTATAAAAGTGTACCTCAAAATAGCATCGTGATGGTTGATATCCTTTCCGTCTTTCAGCCAGTTGATAGTCTTGATTGGGTTTCCTTCAAAACGGCAAGTGAACAGAGCGGGTCTTCCAAAGTCTACAGTTTGTGTAGCAGGTTCGATTGATGTCTTCAATGGAGCCGTAACAGTCAAAACAGTTTCAACAGATTCACCTATTAGAAATAAAATAAATATGCAACAAAAATCCATAAAAGAGAATAACCAATAGAAAAAGATTGCTTGATATCATGAGAATGATCACAGATTTACCAAAGTTTAATAGAATGGTGCAATATATCTATTTTCATCATAACAATATTCGGTAACCAGACAACTGTGTACAAGACATCTTCACACCAGACAACCGCTCATATGACAAATGGTCACATAAGACAATAATTAAAAATAATTTTCATTTATTCATTCACTCTAAATGAGTTAATGAACTGTGTTTTCGTGATATTCTGTAATTTGTGAATCGTATTTTCACATCTCATAGTTGAATTAAAACTAATATATTTTCATGCGTGTTCGAACCCTTCTTTGCAATCGAGTGAATTGCTGGCAATAATATCTAGTGAAAAGTATTCACATATTTGCATATTGTGATATAATGTGTGTCTTTAAGAGGGGAAATCAAATACAATGTTAAAAGTAAGTATGTGTATAAATATTACTTTTTACTCTTACCTCCAACAGAGTTATTGACAACGCATAGATATTTTCCAGAGTCTTCAACTAAAGCTTCCTTAATGATAAGGGTTCCGGAGACTTGCTTCACTCTATCATCCAATGTGACGGGTTGCTTTCTGGCAGTGCCTTCAATAAACTTATACCATCTGTAACAAAGAAAGGTGATTTTTAATCACTCAATATTAAACTGACTCCAAAATATTGATCTTGAATATGGATTCAAGACAGAATGGAACTATAATTAAATATTAATTTTGTATTTTATCTAGTGGATTTTTTAAAAATTTAAATCTTTTTGATCTGAAGACGGAAGGTTCCTTTATTATACACTTCATATGTGTATATTATATAAATATATTCAATTAGGGTAAATGTTTCTTTGTATCCTTATAATACATTCACCAATGAAAAACTTTACTCTGACCTTTACGAGCAGATATATAATGCTATCAGACAGTAAATTATTTCCTATTAAAAACAAGTGGCGACAAATACTGCATATGAAGGTCATACATTATACCATTTTGTGCCCCAATAGATTTGTGATAAATATAGTCCAATCAAAAATGGGAATGTATTTATGAGACCAACATTTTCAAGTATCACTGCTTATTGGTTTGCTTTGGACTTGAAACATTTTTGAATAACTTATTTTATGTATTTATTTTCAAGAATTATTTGAAATCCATTGGTAAAAAAATATCATTCTAGGATTTGTAATTGAAAATGTAGAATTTATTTATGAGCAATCTGAATGCACAGCTTACTTGGATTGATTTTACTTGGAATTTGGGTTTCATAACAAATAATAAAATTGATTTGAGACTAAATATATTAATTTACATAAAAAAAACTAGTTAAAAGTTGTATGCAATGAAACTTGTAGTTTACATATACATATTACACTAAAAAATGATTTTATTTCAGCTTACTGTGATGTAAACCTTTAATATAATATAATAAAAGAATTCTTTTGGAATTCTATAACTTATTTTTAGAAGCCCACAATTACTCATAAATATATTAAATACACAGTTTTGGAAATTCTCAATACTTACAATAATTTTTAGTTGATAAAAATTATTCATAGTGAAATATAACTTACTCAAAATCAACTTATACAAATACTATTTAGTGAAAATATTTCAACAAAGAATAGGAAGTTTCCTGGTAAGTTCTTTACGAATAAACATATATAAAACGTGATAAAATAACATACCTGTTACTACTGAAGAGATGTTTTTTCAGGCTGAGCGAGTTGATTGTATGACGATGCCAAATAATACAAATTTACTTACATGAAGTTAGGGACAGGAAACCCTTGACTTAAGCAGAGAATCGTTCCCGGTGAATGCAATAGAAAGGAGACTTCTTGCAAACGATCCCCGGAAAGTTTTGGTCCTACACTGCTAGTAGGTTCTTCAATAATAACCAAAATATTTTGTATATTTTGCATTTATTCTTAATTAAAGTGCGTAGGAAGGGTACCCTTTTTTGTCCTATTTATAATTAGTTTATCGCCTTCTTTTAGTCTACAGGTAGGTGTATTTAGGTAGTAATTATTTATATTTTTAATAAATTTGCAGTTATCAAAATCACAATAAATAATTACAAATTAATATTTTTTACTTTCAATAACAATACAATAAATAATACTTATTCATGAATAAATAAATACATCTACTATTTGTAAAGCCTTTTTGAAAAGCAATTATATCAAAATAATATAAATCGCATACTTATACTATCATCTAAACCAGGGTTCTCCAAACTTTTTAAGAAACGGGCCGGATCGAAATATTTAGAAACATGGGGGGCCGGAGGATGAGAATTCTCATTGAAATCTTAAGATATTCTAATAGGATTTCAACAAGAATATTTTCATAAAACATTTATATATACGGCATAATGCAAATCTTTGGAGGGCCGGATCCGTAGTTTGGAGACGGCTGATCTAAGCTGTTGAAAATATTTAAGGGAATAAAAGTAGCCTTGCTATAATATTCAGTAAACATGATACTAATCTTTACTATTTCAATTGATTTTAACTACTTTTGAATAATTCTTCCCTTTTAATAAATTGTTAATTACATTTTATATATTTGTATAAATGGGGCTAGTTTGTTTAAATATAAATCTTGTTGACAAATTATATATGGTCACAGTCTTGGAGTTTTTGTAACTGTTGGACTAAAATAGATTCTAAAAACTGAACACAGGATGATGGTATACAACAGATTAAAAAACCGTTATCATTTTGTTATAATGATTTTCCATGAAGGATTAACAGTAGACAAATTTTATTATATTAATAAATTAAAAAAAAAAAATTCAGTGAAGCTAAAATTTTTTAATAAAGATTTATATTGAAATAAGATAATAATTTTGTTGAATAACACTATTTAACTCTGATAGCTACAATTACAATGAATATTCGGCATATGAAGAGGAATTTTATTCAATGCCTTCCATAATAATTAATTAGATATTAAATACCTGGAGCTAGGGACCGGGAATGCTTGACTGAGGCTTAATATCGCACCGGGAAATCCCAATGCCATTGTCACTTCTTGCAAGCGGCCTCCAGACAATGTTGGGCCGACACTACTTGTGGGCTCTTTATTACAATGGACAAGAAATATAAAAGTTTAACTTATTTGTCTGGGTTAGTACTTCAAGTAGAATACAATAAGAAAAATAACAATACGCTGTGAATGTTGAGAAGTATGTTAATTTAATAAAAGCAAAAAGGACAATGTTCCTGAAATAAAATTTTAATGTTTTACTATCTTTTTTACCACTTTATGTATACCTATCACAGAATGTCACAGAGAAGATTGTTTTCAATAAAGAAAAAATGTGACTTAAATCATTATATATGTAAAATACAAAAGAGGTAGAATATAGCAAAATATTGTTCCTTTTAATGATAAAAATAAATTTATGTTAGGTGGCATCTATGGAAAATAAATAATACCCATTTAGAAATTGTAAAAAACTGCTACCGTTCTAATATGTGAGAGAAAAAAGTATTGGAATAAATGTCTAGTAATGGATGAGATGAATGACGTTGTGCTATACACAATAAAAATTTACTCAAATAATTACTTATAACTTGTAAATCATCAATGTGAAGTAAATATCCTGATAGTTAACAGGACCGCAATAGGAATAATAGAAACATTCAATCGTGGATGCACACTTTGATTAATAAAAGTGTATTTCACACAATCAACAACAAATTTGGACATGCTTGATTCTTAGCAACACTATTAACTAAGCCACAGCATGTGATTTTTCAGAAAATTGATTTATTTAGGATACTAATATTGTATCATTTCACTGGTTCATGTGAACATGATCAATCACTGGTTTAAATACGGCTTGGAATTTAAAAAAAAATACTGACAGAATTTCCCAATGGTTTAGTTCAAGAAATTTTTCACATTATGAAAATCCATGTACCCCACATTGAAAGTGGACATTGTAATGAAGAAAAAGTACTGCTATTTATAAGATTCTAAAGATAAATGACAAATTTTGTATCTTTCGTCATCTTTCTGTATTCACTGTATAATACTATTGATGATTTTGAGCAATTTAAACTATAACTAGAGAGACGGACACATAAAGCATGAAACGGTGATGAGAGAAATATGTTGACAAGCAAAAAATAACCCATGGTAAGGAAGCACAAATCGCTAAAATAAGCTAAAAGCGTCACCCTATCACTTACCAGGGGTGAGCTCTTGGCTGTCAAAAAGATCTGTCTATCTCTAGGTAGGAAGAGGATCACCACGCCATCATCCTATCTCACGGTAGTGTCTGTAACACACCACACAACATTTAATTCAATTACATGTTACACTTTCTTCAATGTCTTATTGTAATGATTATAATTCAAATCGAATTAAAGCGATTAAAATACGTAAAGGGAAAAATTCTATACTTTATGTATAAAAATTTAAGGATAACTCTTTCATAAAAATTAAGTTTTAATCAAAAGCACACATGTTTTATTACTTCACCCATTCATTTATTTGATTATTTACAACAGAAATCGATTACTTTAAAGCATCACAAGACTATAATATTTCAATATACATCTATTGATGATTTAAAATAATGAAAAGGTCGAGTTTTAATAAATAAATAAAGTGATATAATACTGAACTCGTAAGGGATAATTGCAATGAATTATTGCAAATTTAACATCCCTTATTGAAATACTGTTTTATTAGACAGCAAAAAAACAGGGATATTTACAAAAAAAAGATTCATTAAATCAAAAATCGTCATTACAAAAACTGTGATTTCAAAATGATAAGATGAATGCGTGTGGTATTAGAAAGGAAAGATTATGTTTAACGGGGTGAAAGGAAGGAGTCCAAAATATTATCAGTTATAAATATAATTTCATTACTTACTCTCATCAGCCCATGGACTATTAATTGCTCATAATTTTTTTTAAATATCTTACCGATTTTATCATTATCTATAGATGAATCTGTTTTTCCCCGGATTATTAAAAATATACAGCAGAAAACTTGTACAATTTGACATTTTTATAAATGTGTCAGGTTATAGTGTTTAATATTTGAGAGAATTAAAAAACTGTTAACCATTTCGTAGTTCAAGTATATGCTATATATTCATGTATTCTTAGAAATTGTGACCATTATAACATGACTTGGTAATACAGTATGATAACTAATACTGGAAAGGAATAAGAGATCATATTGGAATACCTCATATTGGGGGCAGGAAAAGCTTGTGCATCGCATAGCATGACCAGTGGCATAGTGGAATGGCCGACATTCTTATTGAGGCCATCGCCGGTTATCCTTGGTGCTGTTCTACCGGTCGGTTCTGCAACCAGGTAACCGATGGTGTCCCATTAAGTATTGATAAATTTGCCTATTTTATTTTTCCATGCACCATGGAAATGATGACATGAGAAAACGATTTTCATTCCTCAAGAATTATATATTTTTTAGCTGTCAAATAATTATGATATTAATTTTCATTGATTCCATCAACAATAATATCAAATGACCTTAATGACAAAAGCGAAAATATTACATTCCATGTAATGCTTTCCACTAATTTCGTAAAATTAAAATGCAGATGCACCAGCTTAACCAAAATAAAGAAATATTTACAATAAGAATTAAAGAAATCATCTCAAATTAATTGAGATAGCTCGTATGAAAACACTAATAATTATTCGCATGGTAGATAATTGTGAATTAACACAAACCTAAATATCGGAGCAGGATAGCTGACAACTTCACAAGTTAAGTAAACAATGCTGGTGCGTGCTGCACTTATAATTTTCCACCCTTGAAATACTTCTCCCTGTTTTTTAGGTGGAATGTTATTAGTCGGTTCTGTGAAAAAATTACTCTTAGAGATGAAATGGCGTGTTAAATAGTAAGATTAATTTCTAACAATCAAAATTATCATAGACTATAATACTTGACAAACATTTTAATGTCAGTTATTATGATTTATGATAATTAGAGATTATCATTTTGTTGTGAATGTTGGGATCCCTATTTCCGCTTCAAGAATTAACACATCCAAGATGATAGTTGAACTGTAAGAGACTTTTTTACTGTTCATCAAATTGTGAACAAGATTCAAACTTTGCCACAAATTTATTATACTGAAGGAAAAAGGATAGAATGAAGTGGGAAGAATAACAAAATCTTTTCAGACAGACTGACTGAGGTCAAAGTTATGTGTTGTTATCGTTATGAACGATCGTTCAGTGGCAATACTAAAACACAAAGCTAATCAGAATACTTTATACTTTCTAATGTCTTCTATCAAAATCAATATTAAAAGACAATTTTCTAATGTTACAGTTAACAAAATTGTACCCGCTAATAGAAAGTCCTTAACAATGAAAAGTCATCCTGGTATTTTACTGACTGTATTATAAATATAAAGTTTTACCACAAACCTGAAGATAGGAGATGGATAACCGACAACCTGACACAGCATGAAAACTCTTTCACCCAAATGTGGACTGACAAGTCTTCCACCATCGTATTTGTCACCGATAGCTTTTGGAGCTATATTCGTTGTGGGTTCTGTTCAACATGTACCATTAAGATTACAAAATAATTTAATCATTAATATGATACGACTAATAATACCTTTCAAAGTTGCTGAAGGTTAAGGGTACCCTTTTATATTTATTATTTATTTTTACCTATAAATTGGAGCAGGATATCCAATAACTTGACATAACATATAAATGTTACTGAGGATCTTGGATGTCATGATTTTTCCGAGAGATTTCTCACCAACGATTTTGGGTGCAATATTATTTGTTGGTTCTGAAATAAGTCCACATTTTATGCTATATATTGTCAGGATAAAAATAAAACTCAATCAACATACGTCGAATATTTAGACGAATTAATTATTCAATATTTTTTTATATACCTGTACCAATCAGTTGAAAATATTATAATCAACAAAACCGGCATTTGAATATAAAATATGTCAGTAATGTTAAAATTAATTTTATCTTTTTTCAATACAATGACTTTCCATCAAGAGGTAACAAGAATAATATTTAATACACATTGTAATGAAATAAAAACATTTATTTACATAAAGTTTGGTGACATTATTTGTGTGAATGTGTAATGACAAAAGACTGTTATTTGAGTTTCAGTTTTAAGCTGACAGAATATTTGATATGCTTAAAAATGTTGTGGGCACCTTGCAAAATTACATCAATATCATTAATGATTTATTTTGTAAATTTTTCGATCCAACTCTACATGAAAATTTTTACTAACCTGTATGAAGGAACGGGAAAACCCTGAGCAGGACAAAGCATAGCAAGTCCTTCTTTCACTAAAGAAATTGTGCTCCAAGATTTTACAGTTGTAGGCACCTTGGGAGATGTTCCGCTTATGGGTTCTACGAAATCACCACAATGCTTATTTGCAAAATGTTCCGAGTTTTACTATTGAATGCATGACTTGCCTGAACAATGGGACAGGGAACGCTTGTGCTTGACATAATAAACCAAAACTTTGTCCTATTCCACGAATAAAAGTACTGCTTTTGGAATCCGTGGAAAATGCCGGGGCTTTTGCTCCAACAGGTTCTGTATAAATTTAAATCCAAATCGGAGTAGAGAGCATTTAAGATTTGGCTGTTATATATCAAAAAGGTATATCAATGGAAATTGTATTTAGATATGGTAAAATAAGGTTTTGTTTCATTTTTAGTGTTTACAATTGGACCCAATTCTAAATATGCATTAAAAAAAATTCGGTGCTTGCAATTATGGTATTCCAATAAAATTGATTGTAAGCATATATACTATATATATATATATATTTACTCTATGACAAAATTATAAAATATTGTGTTAATATTTTAATGTAATGAGATTCGACTGAGGATTCAGAGCTAAACAAATTAATTAAGGACTATCAAAACAGATATACCCTCTTGATACTAGAGCTCCAAGATGTAAACATGTGCTGAAGTTATTTTAGATGTATGCATACTGAATGAGATGGTAACTGAGTGTTGTTGACACTTCAACGTAGAGCGCACTTACCTGGTCTAAATTTATGATGTTAGTATTATATTTTAAATGGATTTTTCATTGAAATGCACTTACTGAGCAAATGTTTACACATTGTCATTGGATTATGTTGGAATAGTAACTTGCCTGAATAGAGGTACAGGAAACCCTTGTGCTTGACACATCAAACCGAATCCAGAACCGATGACGCGAACAAAGGTAATGCTTGTTGCGTCATTTGAAAATGCGGGTGCTTTGGATCCCATTGGTTCTACACACAATAATTTTCTTAAAATAAGGATCGTTTTTAAATTAGAAATATGGTTGTATATTATTATTGAAAGAATATCAGAATATCATGTATCACAAGACGGTAGATATTATACATAGTAAATACTATTAACTGATGAATATTATCAAAAACACCATTTTACCAGAAAGATGTTAAATCATCTAAAATCATGTTAAATGATATATTTTTATATTAATAAATGCTTCTTTTATTTTACATGTTTTTTTTTAATTCAGGCAGTTTTGTAAATATATTATCATATCCATCTAACCTACCATTAGCTATCTTTTTTTTTCTGTGTGTAGTTCACAGAATTGAAATAGTTTATAGAACATTTATTTTTTGTTACTATAAACACCTATGAATTCAATTTTTAATTTTATGTAAGTTAGTAATTTATTACATTGTATTTATGCTTTTTCCCATATCGCCAGTGAATGCAAGATATTCTGATGTATTATGCTTGTCTGGTAACTTGCCTGAATGTGGGGGTCGGATACCCTTGAGCCTGACACAAGAGGCCGAAGCCTTGTCCAGACGATTTGCGAAATATACTTCCCATAGATTCTGTAGAGAACGTAGGCACCCGTACACCGATGGGTTCTAAATAATCAATAATAACATTATTGAATGACAATTCATTGACACTTGCCTGAATATAGGTACAGGAAAGGCTTGCGCTTGACACAGCATACCGAAACTTTGTCCAATATTGCGCTTTATTCGGGAAAGAGATGAATCTGTTGAGAATGTTGGTGCTTTTGCTCCTACGGGTTCTGAGTAATAAATAAATACGTAGAATTTTAAAAGGAATGCCCATTGGGAAATAGATTAATAGTTACCTATGAAAGAATGTAGATACCCTGCTGCATATTTTTTTGTATGTATTTATCAATATAATACTTAATTATTTAAGTATAAAGGATTCAGTTTGATAGTGTAGTGATCCATTACCATGGTATAATTTGATATGGTCGATACATACAATACTTACTTGTCATACAGAATAACATGCAATAATAAGGGTTCTATGCTATTTTTACAGTAGCCAAGAGGTTACCTTTCTCGTTTTGGAGTTTGAGCTTGCAGGTTCAGTTTCCACAGCCGCTAGATTTTTAATATCTAAAAATACAGGACTAGGTTCCCTAGGACTAGGTACAGGGACCACATCTTGAGAATCCAGCTTCCTCATATGCTGTTATCTTCTCCACTTCAACCTCTTACTCTCTGATGCTAAGAATGAGCTGTATGTTTACAGCTCATAATCAACTTTTTTTCTTATAATTGCGTGCATTATGCTGATTCCAGATTACAGAACTTGCTAAAGCGAATTTTGGATTATATTAAAAATAATTTACCTAATTGAAGGTACAGGAAATGCTTGTGCTTGGCATAAAAGAGCAAATCCTGAGGCAGCTTCGACACTATACGCAAATATTGTTGAAACACTTGAAAATGCTGGCTTTTTACTGCCCATAGGTTCTGTTAAGAGATATTATCTTTATGAGAAATAATACATTAAAATGCCTGAATGTTTGTTCTTTACCTGAATAGAAGGATAGGTAGAGCCTACATCTTAGAGATCTACATTCTCTATATCGATTGAAAATGCTACCTTTTGAATCAAATAAATAATTTAGGCATTTTCATTTACCTGAATGCAGGTACAGGGAATGCTTGAGCTTGGCACAACAGAGCGAACCCAGCTGCTGTTTCAACATTGTACGAAAATGATGTTGAAATACTCTGAAATGCTGGTTTTTTACTTCCCATTGGTTCTGTTAAAAGACAGTATACTTTGTCAATATCTTATAGGATGCCTGAATGTCTAGTTCTTACCTGAATAAAGGGATGGGTAGAGCCTGTGCCTGACAGAGTAAAGCAAAACTTTGACCTCTGTCTCTAACAAAAATGCTGCCTTTTGAATCAGAAGAAAAACTGGGAGCCTTTACACCTACCGGTTCTACAAAAAATCATTAACTCAGTTTGACAAACTGAAAATATTGATATTAAAATACTAATACTTGCCACAATGGCCGAAACCAAAATCACTAAAATGTTGGAATGGGGTGAAGACTTTCTTATTACTTGATTGCATTAGAGATTCATTCAATGACAATTTAGACTGTTTATTTAATGTAGCATTTTAATACTCCAGCAAGTTTGCATGATATGTGGACACCAAAAGTAAATGAGTACATTATCATAACCAACCTAAATAAGGGTTGCGGGAATCCTTGAGCTTGGCATAAAAGTGACATCTTGCTATGTCCCTTTATTTTCTGTGCATAGGTACTAGCCAATGATGAAAACGCTGGTGCCCTTGCAGTGACTGGTTCTAAACAAAAAAAAATGTTTCTATACAAGATTCAAGGTATTGAAAAGTAATTTCCAAGACCTATCATCAGGAATAACTCACCTGAATAATGGTACAGGATACCCTTGAGCCTGAGATAGGAGAACAAAACTGTGACCAGATTCCTTTGACAACGCTGTACTTTTGAACTCGGAGGAGAAAGTGGGAGCCTTTGCACCGATGGGTTCTAACATAAAGGATGAAATTAAAAGATAGAAAGAAGTCATACTGTGTTACCTGAATGAGGGAACTGGGAAAGCTTGCGCCGGACAAAACAATGCAAAGGAGAGACTGAGAGGACGTTCTATCCATGACCTTTTCACATCGCTTGACAGAGTAGGTGCTTTACCACCGACGGGCTCTATTTATATCAAAAAATTATTTATTTGATTTATCTTTCTATTATATAATCTACTATAATCTTAAGATGGCAATAATTTTATCAATAAGTGACCCTAATGCAAGTCTACAATATTATCAATATAGCCCATAAGCTCAATGAAAATTGGGATAGAGAACTGCTAGACACACCTGAATAATGGAACGGGAAACGCTTGAGCCTGGCACAATAGAGCAAAGCTTTGCTCTTGATATCTTGAGATTCCGGAAAACTTTATATCACTTGAGAATGTTGGTGATTTAGATCCTACGGGTTCTACGATAGAAGAAAATAAATTGTTGTAAAAGTTTTAAACTAATTATTACCTGAATAATGGAACCGGGAAACCCTGAGCAGGACACAAAATTGCAAAATTCTGACCGAAATCTCGAACAAACCACGAGAACTTATTATCGGTAGAAAATGTGGGAGACTTAGATCCGACGGGTTCTATAATAGATAAAATTATCTTGATACATCTAATCGAGATACTGACACTTTACCTGAATAATGGGACAGGGAATCCTTGTGCGGGACATAACAATGCAAATCCTTGATGCGCGTTCCTCACAAACCACGCAAGTTTATCGTCAGTTGAAAAAGTGGGAGATTTAAAACCAACTGGTTCTGGAATATTAGGAGATTCTCTATTTTGGAAATGGCATTTGGAATATAACATGGAATATATGACTAATTACATTATTATTAAATTTGAAAATGTCGGGAGAAGGTTTTGATATCATATTATACTTTGAGTTTGTTACCTAAACAATGGAACTGGAAATCCTTGAGCAGGACATAACAATGCAAACCCCTGGTGCACGTTTCTCACAAACCAGGCGAGTTTATTGTCAGTTGAAAAACTGGGAGATTTAAAACCAACCGGTTCTGGAATATTCGGAAATTTTCTATTTTAGCTATAGCATTTTGTATAAATAAACTAACTGACTGATTATACTATTTTTTCTAGATGTCGGGAGAGGGTTTTGGTATTTTATTCTGAGTTTATTACCTAAATAGTGGAACCGGAAATCCTTGAGCAGGACACAGTAAGGCAAATCCCTGCTGGACATTTTTCACATACCAAGCTAGTTTATGGTCAGTCGAAAATGAGGGAGATTTGTAGCCGATGGGTTCTGGAATGGCAGGAGATTTTTGCTATGGTAATTAAGTTATATTGGCTAAAAACTAATAACTATAAATTTAATGTCGGGAGAAGGCATTATTAGTTTGAATTGGTTACCTAAACAATGGAACAGGGAATCCTTGAGCCGGACATAACAATGTAAATGGTTGATGAATATTTTCTTCAAACGACGCGAGCTTAGAATTTGATGAAAACGTAGGTGATTTAGAACCCACGGGCTCTATAAGAAATGGGAAAAAATCATTAACAAATTATTTTTAATTCTATGGGTGAATTAATTCCTTTGAATATCCATTTTTGTACACTATTCTAAATACTGAGAAAGGAAACACAATACAGACATACCTAAATATTGGGACCGGAAAGGCTTGGGCCGCACAAAGTAGCGTGCCACTAGAATGCACCATCAGTTCTATCAACTCGATTGTTTTCGAATGAACTTTTGGAGAGGCACTGCTTACGGGTTCTATTGAGAATAATTATATTTATTAATAAAATTATTAGAAGATGAATTTGTTTACCTGAACGCCGGTACAGGGTATGCTTGGGATGGGCAAAGCAACGTTACGCTGGCATTTGCAATGCTTTCAAATGTTCGACTTTTGTCGCCTGTGGGGAACTTTGGCGGAACGCGACCAATCGGTTCTATACAAGAAAAATATTGAATAAATATTTAAACGGTCTAATTATTAATTACCTAAACATGGGTACAGGGTACGCCTGCGCAGGACACAGTAGAGTGAGACTGCTTTCAATCATTGTATCAAATCCACGTGTTTTATCCATTGTCGGAAATTTGGGAGGCACTCTTCCAACCGGTTCTATATTAAATGGACATTCATTTAACTGTCAAATATTACACTTGATGAATGTCGGGATACGTACGGTAAATACAAAATTGGACCAACCTGTATGCGGGTACTGGAAATGCTTGAGCAGGACAAAGCAATGTTACACTTTTGCCATATTCATAAATATAACTTCTCCCAACTTCCGTGCTAGCAAATTTTGGTGATACTCGGCCCATTGGTTCTATCAATTGTTAAAATAAACTCTATCTAAGATCTATGTAAGATTATTTTGCATTGGATTATGCTACCTGAATGCGGGAACTGGAAATGCCTGGGCCGGACACATAATTGTTAAACTGTCTCCTGTCATGCTACGGAATGCTCGGCTGGTATCGCCAGTAGGAAATTTTGGAGGAACTCTGCCAACTGGCTCTATAGACCAAATTCAAAAGAATCGTAATGAATGCTCCTTTCATTTTTTGATGCAAATTTATTTTCGTGCCAATGATGGGATTCGGTAACTAATCACGCAATATAGATGGAAATTTTTGAAAGGGCTAACCTGTATGCTGGAACTGGAAAGGCTTGGGCGGGACATTGAATGCTCAAACTCTCTCCACTTTTTGTATCAAATCCACTCGTCTTCAAAACAGAAGCAAATTTGGGAGGCACCTTGCCAACAGGCTCTGTGGTACACAATCCATAAACAATAATGGTATTAAAAAATCTTAATAAAGAGGGCATTGCATATTCTCTCTTTCAGAATGATATCTCTTACCTGAATGCGGGTACAGGGTAGGCTTGAGCTGGACAAAGGAGTGTTACACTCGAAAGATAGGGATAGTCATACAAGCGACCTTTCTCAAGTGTTGGAAATTTTGGTGATACTCGTCCCATTGGTTCTGTAAAGTTTTTAACGAAGCATGTTTACTTCATTTAATTCACCACATTATAGGTATACTTTGAACCAATTAGGTTTATTTTGCTCTTCATGTACTCTACTTTTTTAAGTTAGACAATGAGCATTCAAATTCCAAATATTCAAGTAGTAAAATTATTGACAGGTAGATGGTAAAAAAAAAAATTAAGAACTATGCACTAAGCATAAAATAAATAAAATAGTGCAAAGTTTACCCACAATGTGACAAAACTTGAAACCGCCAGATGGGAATGTGTCTATTATACATCTATCACGAATGACAGAAGCGCAAATTGATGGATCGTTGATAATCCACAAAATGAGTGTTTACCTGAATGCTGGAACGGGGAAAGCTTGTGCCGGGCACTGCAATGTAAATGACTCATGCAGCTTTGTACTGAACATCATCCCCGTGAGAACAGAAGCAAATTTTGGAGGCACTCGCCCCACGGGTTCTGGAGGGAATAATTAGGAGGGCCCATTAATTCCACTTTTTATGAATGCTGTAGCGATTCTATCAGATAATTACAGAAAAAAAAACACCGTCTGTCTTGTATACATAATATTTATATTTAATTCTGTACCCATCCCTTTAGAAAGCATTCATAAAGTAACAATGTGTACATGAAATTAAAATAAATCTTTGAATTTATTGAAGGGATCATATAAAAAACTGTAAATTTATAATGGATGAAAGTACTTGTTTTCTGTTTAGTAAGCAAAGTCATACCACGTGACATTGACTATGAATGGTAAGTGACTTACTTGCCTCAAATATGTTGAAAATAAAAATGACAGAAAAATAGAATAGATTTAATTTCAATTGTGTTTTTATTCTCTATAATACCCAATAAACGTTACAAGCATTTCTTTTTACTGTTTTAAAATTACCTGAATATGAAGATGGGTGGTTCTCTAGCATTGCCATTGTACAAAAATAATACTGCGTGTCTATAGTTTATAGTCTTACCGGGACATGGGTACTGGAAATGCTTGGGCCGGGCAAAGTAGTGTGAGATTATCATCGATTCTTCCCCGGAAACCGCTGGTCGTAAGAGTGTTGGGAAATTTCGGAGATACTCTGCCCACGGGTTCTGTTTAAATGTTGGGAGAGGGCATAAAGTAAGTCCATACTTATAAAAACCGCGACTAAAATGAAACAATCAACTTACCTTCGGTCAATTTGCCATACGACACTCGTCATTCGCCCACCTTACCAGTAACAATTTCTCAAATAATGTGTGAACCAAATTGGGATGGAGGATTCAAAAATTACTTGGAGCAAAAGGAATGGGAAGCGATAACAGTTTCAACGCGAATTTTAACGCCTCGATTCTGAAGCGGCCATTTTGAAAACGGTTGAGTTTAATTTTTAAATGACTGGTGTCAATTTTGCAGGGTACCCTATCCCAACATTCAGGCAACGTTTGTATACAAGTGAATGGGTTTGAATAAATAAAAGATTAACATTAGCAAATACTAAAAGGTGACTTATACTGTTATATAAAAATTTAATTGATTGATTTAATTATTTGTTCAAACCCATCGAAAACAGTAGTAAAAAACACTTAATGAAACTATGAAATTTATTGATCGATTAATTTAATTGTGCTCAGAAAATTTGAATTAATGTATGATTTGAATGATAATTGATTTTAAATAAAATATCAGCAGAGAGATCTCATTCTCTGCATATGAACGGAATAAGAAAAACAGATTCTAAATATAATATATGAATGCCACAGGATTGACAATGTTTTAAGTAATTTTACGAAAATATTATATGCTGATTGCAAATACTGAATATTATACATATAATACACAAGTCTGATGATTTGTAATTCATTTTTTTCCGATCAAATAGAAAGCATTGTAATTGGTTCATTCTTATGAACCATCTGGATTATTGGTTTCGTTCATTTGCAGAGAATGCAATCTCCCTATAGCATTTAACAAAGTGCCCACAGTAAGTAACAAATTTTCATGTATTTTTTTTATTATTTGATAGAAATTCTGAAAATTTCTAAATAGCATGGTTTAACAATAAGCATTTTGTCAAAAACTGTCTGGTATTTGAAAATGTGGACTTTTTATCCATTTAATATTCAAATTAATTGCAGTTAGGAATTATTTATTGAATCATTTACTATTTTGTATAAGTTATTTAGCACAATTTGATGAGAATACAAAAATTCAGTGTATTGGTATTTGATTGAAATTGTCTATTGGAAATGTGAGAGCTATTAACGTTTAAAGACAAATTTAAATCAGTTATTTTCCAATAAAATTCTGTTTTAAAATAGTTAAAAATTAGATTCTGCATAATTACAATGGGTATAATAGAGATTGAAAGGCTATTATCATGTTATATCTTTATCTAGTAATTTATGGACACTATTGAAAGAATTATTAGGTAGCTAACTCACATTGAATTTTTAACTTTTTTGATAAATTTATTGCAAATTGTTTATAAAACTGTTCTCTTTTCTTCAATAGACATATTCCTTCATTAAATGACAAAACATATGATGTAATAGTCATTATTAATTAAATTTAAATTATTAAGTCATCCAATAAAACATGGAAAATTTAAAAATAACATTGATTTAATAAAAAGTGTGATTTCATAACAAATACCAACTCACTTCTAAAGTATGAATGAGAAAATAAAAAGAAAAACAGAATTGATCATATTACTAAACAGGAAAGACAACAAGATGGATAATACATATTTTATATGATGCAATAGATGTATTTATCTCCAAATCTTAAAATATTTTGAGTAACATTATTTATATGATATTTTGTAAAGAATTGTGTATAAAACATGAACATATTAAGAACTTTGAAGTCAACCACGACAGGCAATAATGTATATTTACATAGACGACACCGATGTCTGGTTGATTGTAGTATCATTTGATAAGAGATTATAATGAAAAATAATCTATCCGGATAAACCGGGATGAATTGAGGAATTCAAACTAATTTCATCTTGTGCCTTGCTATGGTATCTACATAAATTTTGATATTATCAAATAAAATATTTACAACGTCATTATTATTTTGCATTAAAGAACAATCAATACATTCGTTATTTACTATGGTATCAATATATTTTTTTCTTTTAATATTACACCAAAATTTAATTTGTAATCTATTATTAAAAATATGATCAATTTTGTTTTCCTACATTTTAAAACAGCATCAGAATTAAATTTTGCTCTTACCAGTGATGACAAGACGGCCTTTGGTTGCACTTAATCGAGTTTCTCCAGTGAGACGATGTCGTGTGCGGCATTGGTATGATTTGTAACCGTCTTCGGGTCCAACATCTCTAATATGCAATTCACCAGATGGCAATACTAAATATTTTCCCTCTATTTCATGAAAAAAATACGACAAAATAATTAGTATACTGATAATTGTACCATGACACTATTTCATTCCGAATCACTACCAAAGCTTTATCATAGACAACTTAAAAAGATAATTAATTCTATAATTTTTTTATTGAGTAGTATAAAGTATTTGCGACACAATTAAATATAATGCGTCAGTAATTGACTGTCCATTTTAGATTTTTGTCTATGATAAATTCTTTGGTTATAATTTCATGGTTTATATGGATGCATGAATCAAAAAAATGACTTAAGTTTTTAATATAAATAAATGATTTTAACCTCTTATCTCAATTCCATAGTTATTGTGAATTTAAATAAGTTTTCATTATGTCTTTAAAAATCCTTCATATTCGTGCAATACATCCAAATAAATACAGTGACCACACATGGTTTTAAATAAAGGACTGCCTTTTGTTTTTAAGCATTTTAATTTGATCTCCAACATTACTAAATCATTGAACACCCAAATGGTTCAAATGGCTCTTTTTTGTATGAAATTATTTCTTATCTTATTAATAGGGATAAGTATAAAAAGTTAACCCAGTAGAAGAGTACTTATATTAAAGGTTCGGAAGTTGCCAATAATAGAGAGTAAATTCATTAATACTGACATTGAATTGATAAAATTTTGATGATATTGTCACTGACATTACAGAAACTTGATTTTTTGGTTTGAGTCACTTTGAAATGTATAGTTTCTCTCAATCTTTGGTATCATTGTATTTGTTTATGAACTTATTTCTGAATTTTCCTTTATTTTTTTTTTCATGTTAATACGGTCACCGTAAATAAATATACATATTATAAAAGGCTTTAAGTTGTGTCACATTAAAAAAAAATGTATGAGAATTTAGAAGTACGACATTAAGTGTTTATAGATGAACAAATTTAACATGTGACCACGCAATTGATTTGATATATTTCACAGCATGCACTTAAGAGCTAAGTGAAGAAAGGAGATTTAAGGAAGAGGTAGGCCGTCAAGCCTATGGAGCCATAGGATTGTCATAAAAAATAAAAAAGGGAGAGATAAATCATAAAGGGGAGAAAAAGTTTGAACGAGAATTGAATGAAATCAACAGTTGTCAAGATTTATCAGAGCCTCCCGCAATGTATTTCACCTAAAAATAATAATTATACAATTAGTAATACGAACAGAGAAATTAATACTTAACAGATAAATTGCAATGTTGAAAAATTAATATATTCTTTAAATATATGAAGATTATGAGATATTAAAACTGAAAGAAATACAAATAAAATTGGTCCTTGTGAAATTCTAATTTATTATTTTTACTTAACATATTAAAATATATATCCAGCTAAATTATAACATAAAAAAGTAAATAAAAATAACGCAAACAGACATATAAAATAATTATTGTGAATAGCGAAGAAATGAAAATATGTATATTTGAAACAAAAGCTGGAAAAGGTAATATTTATATATTATATACAAACATTTTAATAATAAATATTACACTCTTGAAAAAAACAATTTTTAAGCCATAGTATACACAAAAAATACGAGTATATACTAGAGGTATCTACATGCAAAATATGTTTCTGAAAAAAGATGTCAATTTTATTTGTTTTTCATAATGATTCAGAGCGCATAATTCAAAGATAATTTTTGATTATGAAAGCATTAAAATTAGATATGTAGGGATAAATATAATATTATTATAGATATTGGGAGACTGCTATAAAAAATACTGCATTTTATTTATTGTGTATACCATTTCTGCTCGCTCTGAAACATATGAATCACACATCACCACGACCACAAACAAAACACCATATGTTTAAGTAATATACAAGAATAATATTTTATATTCCGGGCTGTACTGTTTTTGCTTGTATGCTAAACTCTCCATTAATTTGATTTTTACTACACGTATCAACAAGTGTTGGTTTTTATGCAGCTTAACTGCGCACGTTTTCCCATACAGCTACAAACACATAACACTGCAATTTATATATGTATAATTAATATAATAATTACTCAATTTAATATTTCAGGATATCAGGGCATGTAGGACTAGGTTAAAAAGGAATAGGAATCAAATTCAACAAGAATTTCAGAAATCAACAGTCTCAATATTGTTTTCAATTTTTTTAAGTCTTTAAAAGTTTCCAATTGAATGATTATTATATTTTGAATCTGTCTAGGTGCATTACTCTCGGAGATCTACCAAGATAAATAGTCCGCTAAGCGAGGGCGCTGCACGCTATACCCGCTCTATTTTATTCAAATACCGCTTAGTTCCGAATTTGACCGTCGAATAATTTATCCCGGTATGTCTGCACTATATAATACCACGTTTAGTAAAAAATATTGAGGATAAGTACAATGTTTAAATTACATTTTGTTGCAGTAAATTTTACAAAATATTAAAATTAAAAAATGCCAATATTGAGACCCTTGATGGAGACGTCACTAAGTACATTGTGCCAGTACCATTGGGATCTTCTTTGGGGTTAGCCAATATTTCCCTTGAGTCATCTCCTTCGCCTTCGATCCAAGAAACCACTGCTACATAGTCTGCAACGAAGCTGGGGATATGACATTTTAAGATGGCCGCATTTCCGCGCAACACGTACTCCTCCATTAAGCTAACGGCGTAAGATTGCGCAACGACTGAAAAAATGAAAACCATCCGCATACTTTAAATAATCCGTTATTGTGGAAACAAATTTAACCATCGTCAATCTGAAAATGAATACCTAATGGCAACACCTGAAAGTAATACATATTACGTTATATATGATTAAATCATACTTTATTACAAACAGCAATGGAAAGCAATAAAATAAACCTGTGTACAACAAATAGTATAAGAACGAAGTTTCAAAGCTTGGCAAATTCTGTAATAAAAAAATAAAATAATCTATGCACGTGTAACAATATTAGATATAATTAAAATTATATCAGTAATATATGATATATTATAATACGTAGATGTAAGAAGTCCAATGAGTCTCCATATTCTGAAAAAAATGTCTATGGTTCACTTAATTAATCCATAAAATATCGAAATTTATGTGAAAATGAATACGACAAAAAATAAAGACAATCCCAGACAATTCGACTACTCAGAATATTATATATCAGTGAAGTCACATAGTCTAAATATGTCCAACGACAAAATTCACGTTCCAAATAAAGATCTATTATATCATATTTAGAAGTTTATAAAATTCAATTATATTTGAGTTTAAAATAAATTCTCATAAAAAAAGTGCTTGATAAACTTTACAAATTAACTATCGTCATTCTTAATAAAAGTCAAATGTCTTTATAACGAATACCTTAGTAATTAAATATCCGGAATAACGAATACAATTACTCAGAACAATCATTGTAACGAAGTATACATTTGATTACATTAGAACAAGCGTGTCAAATACGTGGCCCAAAACGAATATTTTACGGCCTAACTAATACTACAGGTATATAATAAAAAAAATGTATTAAAAAATTCGTAACTTAAAACAAGCCTCCTGTCAGATTTAGAATTACTGAATTCATAATTAACTGTATAATTATTGCGAATAAGATTTTTCCCGAAGTAATAAGATGTCGACTGTCAGAAAGAAAACATTCATTTTATCATCATGGTTCTTTTTTATACTATACTTTTCGAAATATACCTATTTTATTTGGCCCGTGGTGGTTTTTGTGTTTGAAATGCTGGCATTGGAGCAGCGGTCATTAAACTACAGCCCGCAGGCCAGATCCACCCATCCAAAGAGTTTTATTTATAAATATTATATGCAAGATGTATTAATTTTATATTGTTTTATGAATTACTTGTGAACACACTACAAGACTTCCAGGTGTGTAATGAAAATATTCTAGAAAGTCTTATTAGGATCGAATATTATTTCAACAAGAATTTTCGTCCGGCCTCCAATGTTAATAATAATTCTAATCCGGCTCGTTTCTGAAAAAGTTTGGTTACCCCTGCATTGGAGTATGATAGTCTCTTTGACATTGTCGGGCAACAAACATACTCAAGGTGATGTTCTGTAATTGAAAAGAACCCCCTATATCCAATGGTCACACGATCTAAGGTATAAAAAGATTTAGCCTGTGCAAATATAATATACACTGTAATAATGTATTTCATTCCAATAACGGACGCAACAAGTGTGAGCGCTGTCGACGAAATGAAGCAGACGTCGGTTTTACTATAATCGACGTCTGTCCGAGCCGGGTTTAATAACCGAATTAGCGTGGAAATGGAAAAGTCGACGCTTCGATACAGGCCGGCGCATGGTGTCGCTACAAATTTCTAGCGGCGAGTTTTCTAGTTTTCAGTTTTCATCGGTCCGCCGAGCGGGACGGTCGGCTGTTGCGGCTCTCGGAGCGTTTACTGAAATCCGCTTTCCGATTCAGTCATGCAATTTCTGCGATGTAATGTAATTGTTACCCCGTCATGAAAACGTTCTCAAAATTTTGTCTGTAAAATATTACTTTATTTTTCGATAGTTGCGATTTGTGTTTCTCAATTTGTTGAACATTTATTTGTTAATCATGATTATTAAGAAAACTATAGTTAGAATTTATTTATTACATTTTATTTTAAGTGCATTATAGTTATTAATTATTATTATATTACTGTATTACTTTTAAACGTACTCACTTTCTTATTACATGTCCATGAGATTGAAAAAACATAAACGCTAAGAGGCAAATGATGTTATTTGGAACATCGATATATATTTAATACTGGAATAACGAATGCTCCAGTATAACGAACATATCACGGCGGACCGGATAAAGGATATACTCATTTTACATTCCCTAATAACTGAATTTCAGTATAACGAAACAAAACGGGTGGTCTCACGAGTTTTGTTAAAACAAAATAAAATAAAACGGGATTTGACTGTATAGTTTTACTGTCACTATGGTTTTAAAAAATAAAATAAATAATCCTCATTTCCAAAATAATACAGATCAATGATACTGTTATGATTGTTAAACTATCACATGACGTATTTCACGATTGGTATAAGGGATTTTACGAGTGTATGTATAAAATATTTTTTCTCCATATCCGCGTCCTATATGGAGCATATTAACTGATTATTGTGGAGGAGTTTCTTATAAATTCAAACCTCCTCAGCCCGAATGTTTGGATAAATCATTTGTTTTCAAAGCTCAATACGCGTACTCCTCGACTTAAGAATTCGATTTAAAAAAAATGTAGCCAAGGTATAGATCAAATATAATATAGACTGAGTATATATTACGCGAGCTAATGAAAGACGTTATACGGTACGCGCACAGTTCCTCGACCAAGTATCTAATTTAAAACAGACGTTTTAGGTAATCATGTTTTTCGTCATACGTGAAAACCTTCAGAACGAATTAATCACGTAACTCGAGGACTAGGTATATAATGATGTTCTTTAACTCTCCGCTAGGTGAATAAAAAATAAAAATTTACGTATCATGACGATAATATATTAAATTAATTCAAATGAAAAAATCCGGAAGAGATATTTATCGACGCCATTTAATAATTAAAGGTGAGGTTCTTGTTTGACCTAATAATTTAAAAGGCTGCAGTGGATATCAACGATAAATATAATTATCATAAAAGCTACGTCTACGCACAAAACTACAACAGTATATTTTAATGGCAACATAAATTGAAACGCACCCTTATTCGTGAGTAATAAAAAATGCGGAAATTTGTTACTATCACACTTTTAAGTTTGATAAATAATTAGACTTAAACACTCTATAAATTTGAAACCCCATAAAATGGAGCCAAAAAAAAATAATCCGACTGCAATATAATCAGTTCACAGTTGATTATATCATATTAAACATATAATTTTATATAAACATCTGTAAATGCAGATTTGGTACTTTTATCCACTGACATAAAAAATGGTAGGTTCTCGCAAAAATAAACATTTATAAATCTATGGTATAGAGCGAAAAACACAACATTTTTGGACCTGCGAGAGGCATTATATGCACCTGATTTGATATAATTAACGAAAAGTAAAATGAAAGAAAACATTTAATATTAAACCGATTCGAAGATTACGTGTCATTTACACAAAAGCGGACGTCATATAAAAGAATGAGAACACAATCGGAACAGACAACAGACATGGTGAGTATATAAACATCTAAAGAACAATACATTTCCAGGATGAAGCAGAAATTCCAACCAGTGTTTCTTTTGACAAACAATAAACATCCAAAACAAAACAACATCGAATGAAGAAATGAATCGTTCCATGTGTGTACAACAGGATTGACATTTGAATAAGAAAGGGAGGGTAAAAGGAATATGGTTTTGTAAAAGAGTTTGTTTTTGTCCGGAGTACCATATTCTGACGGGTATAAGTATTCTCCGCCATTGGTGTCATGCCAGGAAGCTATCTCCACGTGATCGCTGACGAAGGATGGAATATGACACTTGAAAACGGCTGCATTGCCTTTTATGACGAACAGATCGTAGACTTGCGCTTCATAATACTGATTCACAGCTGTAATATAAGAATATACCAGTGACTACAGGTAACTTAAAGTTTAACTGTAAACTACATTCTAAACATTATACAGATTTAACTAGTCTGAAAAAAAATGGAAAATTTATTATACAATTGTACAGAATAAATAGTGACAACGACGGACAACAGACCATAAATAATTCAATGAACAAAAAAATATAAAAACTGTCTTGCGAAGAATCAAATTAAACTAATGTGTTGTTATATAGATGGATAAACTGGCATACCTTTAGTTGGGCTCTAAATAGTCTAAATTAAGATGGAAAATAATATGAAATAAAGCCAAGTCTCCGAACTTAGACAGTGTATGTGTTGTATCTCAACCGTGATTCAGAGTTCAGAGGTCAGTGCTTACGCCTGTGAACCTTTGTGAACCATAGGTGTCGGTCTCGTAAGTCTGTTATATATTCACACCGTGTTTATATGGTTCATAATGGTGATTTACCCATCACGATGTGAGTACATCTGAACAGTTTTATCTTTACAATCACCCATTATCAGCCGCTTTTCGACCCCTTTTGGAAATACTTAATTTTAAAATATTATAGAAAAGTCAAAACATGTGATTTTTGACTAGCTAAGGCATTCGAACCAGTGAGTGAGAGCTTTCGAATAGTACAACATAAAGGATTGGATAGGAGAAAGTCATATACCAATACGTCTAAATGGAAAGAAAATAATACACAATTCTATCATAATAAAGTATTTTTTGTAAGCAATCTCTTCTGTAATACTAGTTGATTCTAATGCTGCATTGTATCTACAACACACGCGATAATTTGACTATTCCCAAATTAAAAATTAACATTTGAGAGTCTGGAAATATACTTAATGTATGCTGAAAAAAAAACATAGTCAAGTACATTTGTTGCAAGGAGTCACGCAAATTGTCGTGCGTTGTATACGTCACGGGAAATCCCTTATTCCTTCAATCAATAATATTGATTACCTGCTATAAAAGTAACGTTATCAAAGGAGATGTGGTAGGACATCGAATAGGGAGAAGGAAATATACAAAAAACAGCTGATGTGAAGCCGCCATGTATTTTTACCGCCATCTGACGTTCCATCAGTGGAAAGCGAAGGAGTGTAAGAGTGTCCATCGTCCATTACCCATTCTATGACCTGAACGTAGTCCGCAACAAACGATGGGATCAGACATTTCACGATGGCTGCGTTTCCGCGAAGAACGTATTCGTCTATCACGCGAGGTTCGTAAGATTGATGAACAGCTATAAGAATGAATTGTGGTATAAATACACAGCAAATTTCTGTTCTAAAATCCAAAATAGAGAAAAATAGAGAAAATAAAAAGAAAACAATTGATTAAAATAATTGTAAAAGAACCTGTAAAAAAATATTTGGTACATTTTACATCTTAAATATTAAATATGTGATGACACGTAATTCCGAACTATGACTCTCAAAGTAGGTTAAAAAAGATAACAACATGAATACATTTAATAACTATTGGACAAAAAAAGATAAGATGCCGAGGTAAATGAATGCTGAAATAAATTATTCTCTGATGGCCGCATTTCTGTTTCTTCATAAATTAACCGTAAATTTGGATGCGGGGAAGTGAGTCGGATCGGATAGGAAATACATTGACCTGTCGCCGTGAAGCAAAGTCATGTAAATTACCGTCATCTGCATTGGTAATATTGGACAGAAAGGTGGCGCCATCGTCGGTGTGCCAGCTGGTGACCTGAACAAAATCGGCCACAAAGGAAGGTACGATGCATTTTAGGAGGGCCGTGTTGCCCCGCAGGACAAACTCGTCGTTTACGCGGGCTTCGTAAAATTGGTGGACAGCTAAATGGAGATAAAAAAAATAATACAATAATCTTTAATGGATTTTAATACTGAAAATATGTACAAAACAACAATTATAAAACATAATCTAAACGAGATGTACCATAGTAAGTACCATTTAATCATAGTCTTCTTGCTAGTTTTTCAATTGGTTCGTTAAAAAGACATATGTACAAAAAAAGTCAAAATTGAATAAGTTTAAAATTAAAAAGATTAAAGATAACAGTTACAGATTGTTGTAATGCAGAAAATAATGGTGCAAACAGCTATAGAGAAAAATCAGACAAAGATGAAGCTGAAATAGAAACACAGTGATCAACTACAAGAACAACGGAACAAAAATGGTACGAAGGAAAGGGGTTCGTTCTGGTTAGTATTAGGAATGACGGTTATTACCGTTATCACCGCCAGGGTAGTAAGTTCCTCCCTGAGAGTCAGTCCACATTTCCACCACCACAAAGTCGGAAACGAAACTAGGAACTTCGCATTTCATTATCGCAGCGTTTCCCCTTATGACGTATTCATTATCAGCTTCTGCCTCGTAGGACTGCGCTACCACTGTACAGTTAATAACGATGTTTGATCACTTGATGTCATGTTTAATCATAGTATGTGTCGGGTCCATCTATATTTTGTGTAAATAATGGATGTAACGTTGGGAATTTATAAACTGGAAAGGATTCGGAGAAACAAATTCTTTATGGGTTTTGACATTACCATAATCTGTAACGGAATGGTCTGTTCGTGTATAGATTTCGTTTGTATCTGAAATCCAAGCGTCGACGTACACGAAATCAGCTACAAATGAAGGTATTTTACATTTCATGACGGCTGCATTTCCTCTGATGACGTATTCGTTTTCGGCTTCCGTGACGAAGTTCTGTGACACGACTGAAATAGAAACATTGCACAAATATAGAAAAGAATCGAAAGGGATAGTGACGTCACTCGGAGATGGATAAAGGATATTGGAACATTGTTGTATTTTAAGTTTACCAAGATTATCGGAGACTTGTAATATTTCTCCCTTTTCGTCTATCCAAGACTCGACCTTCACAAAATCAGCGACAAACGAAGGTATCGAGCACTTGACGACGGCAGTATTTCCTTTGATGACATACTCGTTCATAATCTCTGCTTCGTAGAATTGATTGACAACTATGAAAGTGGATATTAAAACAAATAAATAGATGATCAAACAGGATCTTTAGGGATGACAGTTGAAATGGATAGTTAAATGGCTAGGGATAAATGAAGAATGATTACATATTCGGCAAAAAAATTACCAATATCTTGCGAGGGTAAATACTGTGAATCATCCGAGCCAATCCACGCTTCAACTTTAACAAAATCTGCCACGAATGATGGAATATTACACTTGAGGACAGCAGTGTTACCGCGGATGACATATTCAGACACCACCTCTGCTTCGTAATACTGGTTCACAACTAAAGAAGACATTCAATGATAAAAAATGAAAATAAATCGAACATGGTTTGAAGGAATGGGAGTAATTTAGAATGTAGGAATGCGTGGACAAGACAAACTTTTTTTGTGTACCAATTTGATCAGGAGAAGAAGAGGTTTCGATTGTAAAAGTGTTCCCTGCTTCATCTTGCCAAGATAAAACTGATACAAAATCAGCAACAAATGAAGGTATGGAGCACTTTAATACAGCAGCGTTTCCCCGGATAACGTATTCATTGTTTACTTCGGCTTCGTAGAATTGTTGGACAACTAAATATAATAAAAAATATTAATAAGCATATCTTAAAAAATAGGATCCAGGATATTGGTTGATGAGTTAATCGGAAAAGGATTTGGCATAGATAGTTGGATCATGATTGTAAACAGACCATAATTGTCCCCAGGATAAATATCTTCGTTTTTATCAGTGTGCCAAGATAATACTGTAACGAAGTCAGCTACAAATGATGGAACTTGACATTTCAGAACAGCACTATTTCCAGTAATCGCGTATTCCTTATTTACGTCTGTGTCGTAGAACTGAGAGACCACTGTACAACGTTGACAAAAAAAAACACAGATTTGTATTATTCCAAGAAACACTACATAAAAAAACAATGTGTCCATTGAATATAATAAATTTAAACTGAACTTTATTACATTTAATAGTAATTTTCGTCTATGGAATGAAAATAAATCGTTTTTCCCTATGCGCTAATTCATGAGTATCTGTGAAATTACTAAAAAAAAGAACTTTCTGTAAAAAAAAAAAAATGATTTTTATTTTCTATTTTTCTATCTGTGGTTCAGTCTGGTACTTTCGGTAGGAAAATAAAACCACTTTCAGGCAAAAATAATAATGTCAGACTAACATGATAACTATCGCATTTTTAAAAAATGTTTTCTGAATTGAATAACTTAAAAAAATAAATGTGGACATGATGTACGTATGCGTGCCTTTAAATCATTTAAATGATCTATTGTTTATGGCATCAGAATACGTCATATTTATTAATATAATCATGTGAAACTCACGCTGTAATATAGCTAATAATAAATATTATATGTTGTTAAGAAATACAGATTATTTATTATAACTAATTTTAAGTGTACGGAAATACGTAAAATTCAATGTGATTGACTCAGCTACAGTATACGTAAAGGAAATAGCATATCATAGCAACACGGTCGCCATTTTAAAATCAGTTTTGTTCCAATTCTCAAATCTTATTATTACATCATACATGGTCAATTAAAAAAATGAATTATCGTTTTTTATGTCCGATCCCCGTGATATTTAATAAAAGTAGCAGTATTTAATGTTACTTAATCAAAATCTGTAATCGTGTTGCTATTGTATTTTAAAACCTGATGCCCACTTCTTCAATTTGTTTACTATAATCTCAATAATTGAAATTTGTCCAACCATCGCCATGATAACAAAGATGCGTTCCATTAATAGACGGGGTTAATTTAAGCCGAGGAGTTCACAATGAAGCTATTTCGGTAGCGCAGACTGTCTTTGATGTTATGACCGCTAAATTAAAACAGAATAATAAGACGATACAACAATGAGTATAAGACACGGTAATGACCTAGCCACTGCGACCTGTAAGAAAAGCGAATTGATATCAGGAAACAACAACAACACAAAAGAAAACAATGAATGCCTGCTTCATCGCACGGCATTCTCGAGTCAATTTAAATCGGCGGCGGATGAGGAAAAAACTAACTTCTGGCAACATTATAAATGCCAAGGCGTGGTAAATAAATTTATACATCAATGCTGCTCGGCGAATCGGTGACAAAAACTGTAATCCTGTTCGGAAAAGTGCATATTAATTATTATACGTTACACTACGAACAAGAGTGTTGTCATAAAAACAAGTGCTGTATACGGAAACCGACATGTTCATTCGTGAGAAAAATTTCCAATGATAATTATTATAAAAACAATATAAAACATGTGCGTATAAATAATTACAATTAACACATAAAATGATTTAAGTTTTATATAAATAAACACAATTAAAATACCATCAATGTTGCACTGAAAACCCAATCATTGTAGACATTGTAGGTACAAAACAAAATCAAATTATTCATGTATTATTATACAATTTTCTTCAATCATACAATCAAAGATAACAACTAATAGATGCCTACAGATTCAGTATTCGTGTAAAGTTATCAGTTAATTAAACAATTGCCGAATGCTAAAACTGTAAGCAATCCATTATGCTTACTCACAATTACTTGTGTTTATGTTTTAAAACGAATGTCATACTTTTTCACGCGAAAAAAAATAACGCCAATTAGTCACTTTAGGATTACTAATTTTATGTTTAAACAGAATAAAATGGTTGGTGTATTCATTTAAATGCTGAACACAGTGTAATATATTATGAAAATAACTTCGTATCAAAACATGTTGAAGATAAGATGAAGAGACAGCACTTAAGACACATTAAGTATTCTTTATTCCGTTAAATTATTATATAATAGAAATGCGGTTTTCTTTAACAAAATATTACAGATAGATAATTTAATATTTTTTCTTATTTCTTTTGATACGTTATATATTGCTATGGTAGATGTAAGCAACTGAAGACTTTATTTAACATTCTTTGTATAAGAATGCATGACCGTTTGAACGTTCGTTTATTCAAATTTGAAAAAAGAATAGAGCCTATTGAATTTCTTTTATGTCACATGGAACAAAACATAGGCGAGGCATATGTGTCGCATATGAAAGCATTTTCCATTCAATTTGCTACGAACTTTTAATATGAAATAGTTTCAGTGATATCGGTATTGCACACGCGACTTGCCAGTGTACAAAAATAATAATAACAGTGAACCAAATCTAATTGTGATGCGTTTAAAAAATGAATACACGCCATCTGAGGCACCAGAGCTTCAATAAAAAAACACTCATAGTATATGAACCATTTAAGTTAATACTGTCGATATATTGTTGCCTCTACTAAACAACAGCGCTTAATGACATTACACATTTAAGCATATTACTCAAAACAACTGGGGCCCAATTCGCGACAAACTTGCGATTTTGCGAGATTTCAAATAACTTCGAAAGCATTTTTGAAAATTAAAATTTACAGATTTGTTTTATAGCATGTCCACTCCAACAGTCGAGCATATGGATCCCAACAGTGCGAAGATAACCACACCAGAAATAGAATATATGGATCTCCGTATTGTCAAAACTTGTTGACAATTTTTTTCATGAGAATTAATTGTCAGTCAAAAGCTTAACCCATCAGGTATTCAGTCCTACATTTTTGGATTTTTAAAATTCCAGTAGCTGTGAGAAATAAATCCCTAATCTCCAGCTACGAAGAATGCGCGCTGACCTCCCGGCTACCGGGGAGAATAAGTAGGTCTTACAGGTACGGAAAGATTAAAAGTAGAATAAATATTATCTAAATCTTATGTCATGTGCGCACATGGCACCTTACAGGTAAAATGTTCGAGGACAAAAAAATGTCACACAATTATATTTACATACATCTTACACACGAGGTTCTTCGCCTTGTATTTTATGAATGATTTTAAATGATGTTAATATTTCTCAGGGGTCACCATCTACACTGCTTCTGAGAGCCGCATTTTACGAAGAAATTTTTGAAAGAGCAAACTGTAACATGATTTTATTTTTTTAATGTTAGCCATAGATCCTCTTTCTCCCGGTCAGCTTTATTCAATCTCTCACATGTTATTAGACTATTGAGTTTTGGAGACAGGTTCTACGATAAAAATATTCTACAACCAGAGTCTGCCCTGAATGCAATCTAAATTTCGATATTTTGTATTGTTATGGAGCTCTGTTAAATTAAAAAACTTAAATTCATTAAATATAATCATTGGTCTTGTTCATTTAAATGAGCTTGTGCGAACTGCCCTAAAAAGTCACCAATCAAACTTTGGTCAGCTAATTCAGCAACATTCGTGAATATCAGAAAAATCTATTTTTTGTATAAAACTTTTATGTTTTTAAATGAAATAAATAATTATTTTTCGATACCTACCGAATGTGCCCACCTTCCACCCGCCTCGTCCTTACACTTGGTCTTAATCAGGCGTATCCCGGATCTCTGATATCGAGAAGCCATCTACTTTATTCGACGGGAATATCCCGGAAGTATATATAAACTACCCAAGACTTAGATTGCCACGCACTGAAGTGTGCTGAAGTCAAAAGAAATAGAATGATAAAAGCTAATTGAAAAGAAATGGAGATTTATTTGGTCAAATCATTTATGTGCAACTTTTCGATACCTATCAATTATAGTGGACCATATTTCATACATAAATTTTATTTCCATGATAATAATGTAAGTAATATATGTCCGAGTGCCGAGCTTTGGCTATCCCAGATATATTATATCTAGTGGTAACAGGATGACGCAATCAATTGTCGGAGAATATTAAGCGGTCGTATTGCATTTAGCGTTTGTTTTTTTTTTCGTAGAAATATATATAATGCAGGCCTATCAACCGCCGCATTTTAAAACAGGTTACTAAAATTATATCATAATTCAAAATAGCTGTTACGTCAATCCGCTGTTCGTGATTTTATCGAGTCGATCGCCAATAATCCGCTATTCATTGACTCATTGTTGCCGAGGTTTTTGGGATTAATATACAGAAATATCGCGATTTTATATGAAAGTTAAGAGAGCGCGCGTCTGACAGTTGGCTGTCTAGACACTGTAGATCTCTAGACTCTTAACACGTGCAATGCCCTAGAACTCATTAAAAATGTGTTCGATATCGTTTTCAATTCCGATGCGTGGGATCTAGTAATACTCGCAAACGGTAAATTGTTTCAGATCAATTTGCTGTGTCCGCTCGTGGAGTGGATATCTCATACTTAAATTAATATATTATTGTAAAGGTATAAATAATTCATACCAAAAGCGAATATTCTTATCGTGGATAAGTAATGCGCATAGGCGAATGCTGAACAAATACCCGCAAAACAGAAGATGGCCAAAACCCTAAAGTAACCCAAGGCACGGAGAAGAACACGTTGGACATAGAACAAAACCTCAAAAGAAAACAATATAATAGATGAAGACAAATGGCTGAAATGACAATAGATTATATAGGTTGATGAATGATCTCTGTACAAATACCAACATCCAATAAGTAAGAAGCAACTAAGAAGTTGCCGTATTAGCAATCTGATTTAATTAAGCAAAAATGCTGAAAAACAATCATTGCTATGAATTCTAGGTTACATCGAGCAGTGTAGATTTTATCAGCTGTCACATCTCAGTTCCCCGTCCATACGTTGAATTAAAAAAAAAACGTTTTATATTGCATGAAAATATTTTTCACTCCAATGAGTAACCTTCAAAATATTATTTATTCCGGTTTTCTTAAACCTTTAAAATGATTTTTAATATGCTATGTTATAAAAATAAAATAACAATATCTAATATAAATAAAATCATCTCACTTGCTCCGTCTTTAAGCCCGGTCTTAATCAGGCATAACCCGGAACTCTGATACCGAGAAGCGATCTAATTCATGTGGAGGAAATGTCTCGGGGGTTATTACAAATTATCTACGACTTAAATTGCCATGCATTTAAATAAGCTGAAGCTAAAAATAATATGCATTATAAGAATCATACTTGGTCGGGCAATTACTTGGAGATCATCGCTCACGCTATAAACCGCTACCGAGCAATGACATTTAAACTCTTTCGGGAATCAGGTCGGATGGGTCCAACAGTTAGTTGAACTTAAATATTTCTTCCCGTTCTGTACACATTATTAAACATCCCTATAGTATGGTCAGCATTCCGGTAAGCATAGCCAAAAAGACATTTTGAATTTTTGACATCGTAAAACTGAGACAATTTGGCGAGAAAACCACCATGGTCTGTAATAAATAGACTACTGCAATATGTCAATTAGATGAAGCACAGCTTTGAATTTTAAATTACGTAACATCTCAGATTGGGTTTTAACGAATGACATATCAGAACAATTTATAAATTTATGGAAGTGTTCAAACCAGTTTTTTATTCAACGGTTTTTTAATAATAAACAATATATCTGTGTTTAAAATAAACACGAATATCATCTGACTTCAAATTGGCATTGGACGATAAAAATTACGATGCCGATAAACTTTTAACATGACACAGAAAGTAAAATATAATATATATTTAAAAAACGACATATTTTAAGACGCGATAAATGGCATTATTATTAAAAAGAGTTGCATACGGTAGAGGTAGAGGTTGATGACCAGTGCAAGACACACGATAAGGTGGCGGATTCCTGTTTTGGCGTTGGAGATGCGTGTTTATTAAGCTATTATTGCCTCTCGCCATATCTTCAAAATATATGTTTTGTTTTTCTCGTTCATTTGTTACAGTTTGACAGTTAAGATGGCGCCAAAGAACGTAAGATCAGAATATTATGCAAAGTATTCATTAAGTTTATACTATAAATTAAAATGAAATATTATAATAGTATTTAGTATTTGACTCTCGTATATTTTTACTGATTTTTTTCTTCGGTAAACATCTACAACACTGTATTTATTAACTAATATGGATAATTATTCTATATTGTTAATTTGAATTAAAAAGTAAACGCCTAAACTCATTTATATTGATCACAAATGCATCTTTATATGGTTCTCTAGACGTAGACAGGGGTGGTTAAATGATGACAGTACACAGGCGTGCACTTTCAGCTAATATAAAAAAATAGTACTAAGACTACTATTACAAATACTATCAAAAGTGTACCGCAAAACGTTCATTTGCACGATGGGTTTCTTCGAAAGTACACGCTTCCTTTCATGCTTACAATTTTGCACTATAAACTATCGAATGCATATGATTTAGTTAACAGTAATTAGACTAAATTTATATGTAGAAAAGATGCAACTCACTGTGGATCTTTCTGAATTTATTCAAAAAATCGATTAAGAATATCTCATTTTTTTGAGCCAGCTAAAACCTTATAAAAAAATTATTTCGGCTAAAGAGTATTTCATTGATGCACAATATGCATAAAATCAGCTGATAAAAATTACCCCTGGGTAGCAACCCCGTTGTAAAATAATTGCATATTGACGAACTTATATGTGTCCAACACTATATTTCTTCAAATACCTCAAAACTAATAGGAATTCAGTTGCATCTTTTCTGTGCATATACCATATACGTCCAATTAATTTAAATACACTGATTTCAATTTCATTTTGGTATTTGATCATTATTACAATACCCAGAAGAGTTTGAATAAATATCTTACATTTAAAGACTTGAATTGAAGCGACGTGATAACCATTAATACCATGCGATACTACTACAACATTCGAGAGCACCTTCTGACAATAAATAAAATATTTACTACAACAACAATTGTATTTTAAATAATCGTACAATCAATTGTTTCATTGAAAAAAGTATGACATTCGCTAAAATATAACACACTAACTTATGATGTATAATAATATAAAATCATGTTAGAATATTTATTTTAGTTTATAAAAAATATTCAATACTATTTTTATTAGCAGGGAGTTTTAAAATACCGTTATATGATCTTTAAAAAATAAATTCGTATTCAATGACTAGATTTTAATCTGAGAACAAAATTAAAAATTAGCATAAATATCTATAATGGTCGTAGGTTATTTATTTTTAGTATGAATTATTTAAAAGTGAAAAAACTTTATGACCAATAATATATTGTTAGTGATTAAGTTAATTTAAATGCCAGCTGCATTGTAAACTCCCTACTGACGTTGTTGAAGATATTTTTTAATTAGTAGTCTAATCGGCTTAATGTCCTTACCAGCTCTGACATTAACGTCTTTTGAGTGGATAGATCCAACGGTGCTTCGTGCCAGACAAACATACACCTGAGCATGGACTTCTTGGCGATAATCCTCGGCGCGGAAGGGTGGAAACACCAGATTTCCGTTCGGCAGCACCTTAACAGAAGAAAGTTCTATTTAATAATGAAAAATAAACAATAAATTACTTCATCCATACCCATGTATACATAATCTATTATGAACGTATACATGGACTTAATCGGACATATCCTGGAATTCTAATCTCGAGAAGTCGTCTACTTTATTCAAAAGTATTACATTGAGAGTTAATTATAAAAAAAAAACACAGACGTTGGTTTGATTTTCAGTTTTATATAACATTTTATTAATACTATAGTTATTTTATGGGTTTATGACTTATAATGATCATGAATCATTATACTTAAGTAAGGCTCAAGGCAACTGTATGGCGTAACACAACATACAATAATACATATTGGATATCGTATCCTTATAGACCACCTTATCATTCTTTTAGCTCCGCTAAACACATCCATTCAATAATATTGTGGTCATCCAGGGACACTAAAATTAGATTGGCTTGAACAATACGCAGGCAAGGTTGAGACTCGCCATCAGCAGCACGTAGATGATACAAGTATATCGCCGTATTTTATTTAAGTAGTGATGTGCGGCTGAGTGATAGTTTCAATATTTCATCATTTTCGAATAAGTGATACAACATATCCCCAGTTTCCTACGCAGGCATCTGTTTTCTGAGTTCAGTACAAAAAAAATCCGAGTCTTAGTGGGGTGATTTGAATCGCTGCTGTATAACTCAGGCAGAATAAATATACTAAAAACTGATATTTGTTTAAAACCGAGTAAGGCCGCGGGCACGATAGATGTCGCGGCGACAAAACCACGAAAACAGAGATGCAAAACAGCTATAAATATATGAGTGAGTAAGTGAGCGAGTGGTTGTGACTGACGCACTGTCGAAATTGCTCACTTGCTCACTCACCTATTTATAGCTAGTTTGCATCTCTGTCACGGTCGCTTTGACCCGGACGCTCAGTTATCCTCCCCGCGCCTTAAGATAGCGTAAGACAGCCCGCATTGACTTAGACGAGGCCCCGATTATCGCAAACTTGACATTTGCATAGGCACCAAAATAATATATGCATCATATTTACGAAAATATCACTTGTTTGAGTTATAATGATGATGAAACATATTCAATACAGGGCAAATATAAAAGCCAGCTAGAACTACAATTCCTATGTGTTTTTATCTTTTTGTCCCTGTAAGCTATACAACAATTTATATCATAATATTATCCGAATTCAAACCACTTTTGACGCATTAAAATTGATTAACATGACCCGTTTCCCATATAAAGCACGAAGAAAAAAAAGCATCCATATATACTCGTACAACAAGTGGATTTTTATAGTTAAATCTAGGCAACGTTCTTCAAAACCTGATTCCCGACAAAGTGATAAATTATGCGACTGATTTTCGGTACTAAAAATGCAAATAATAACGTAAAAAAATGGTAATTAATTTAAAACTGCCACTTATCATAATACAACTTCATCATCATATAGCGGGGTCAATTTACTGCCCACAAGGTCTTCCTGATTCAATTATTTTCTTAGTCCATAGATTTTTGCGAACATATAGTTCTGCCAAACTTAATCAGGATCTCAATCCATAGCAACTTTTTCGTTATTATTAAACGATGACAGTTCATCTACGTTTCGAGCGACATGTCCAACTCAATTCTATAATAATATTCTCACCATTCTGACTCTTTTTTAATTAACTCGTGATTTATTTCTCCCAGCATGCACTGTTCTATGACATATATCTCTGCTATATCTATTATATTGTAGATCCATATTTGGCATTTATATCTGACCACTAATAGCAGATAGTTTAACACTTTACGATATAATCGTGTTATGAATCTAGAGAACATGCAATTCAATACAGTACATATCGGAAATAAGTAACCTCTCGCACACACAAATCGACATGTCCAGCCCACTAACAGAGCTGTTTGATAACAATTATCACAACGTTTATTCTTGTCCATTTTTCCACTAAACGGATTCTTCCGTGGTACTTTCTCGTTATGTCCGACATGCACCATCCTTAGCATTATATATGCTGTTATTCATTACATACGATATTAGAGTAATCGTACTAATTAGTTCACTATTTGCTGCGGTATTAACATGCATTAACTATTTACCAATATTTAAAAAAAAAATATTCAAATTACGTATCTATTTATTGCATTGAATTGAACGTTGCTCCAGCCTTCGCAATGCAGGCTGTGTAGGTGGCCCAGCGGTACTCGGTCCGCGCTAAGTGTAAGCTGTTTGGCGCATGCATTCTACCGGTGCTGCTGTACGGTAGCGAATCTTGGCACCTAACAAAAGCTTAGGAGAACCGTATATTGAGCTTTGAGAACAGGTTCTTGCATCATGTTCTGGAGGTGAAATGGACTGACTTAAGGAACTCGGAAATAAGTGAGCGAACGGGACAACTCCTGTCACACTAAGCTATGCAGCGGCGCTGGAGTTGGCTAGGGCATGTACTACGGATGCCTTCGGAGAACCTGGTTCCTGCTAGTCTCTTCTTCCAAGCGGTAGAAGACTGTTGGGTGTTATCCATGTATTCAGCGGAACTAAAGGGTGCCGGTATGACCTGGGAGTATGCGAGGCAGCTGGCGGGTGACAGAAAAACCTGAATACGTCACATGGTGGTCCACATAGCGAGCGGATATGTCAGAGAGAGAGAGAGAGAGCTTTATTTATTATATTGATATTAAGAGTGATAAATTATGTTAAAATTAAATTGAATAAATTTAAGATAAAACTTTTCTAGTATCGTTAAATGTAACCATTTGAATATTTGCTTTATTTCACTTTATTTTATTTGAAATGAAGCCTAACCAAGTACCGTACTATTCACAAATGTTAATATTTTTACCTAGTCCTCAAATCACGTGATTATTTCTTTCCAAATATTTTCGTGTATGTCAAAAAAACATAACATAAAAAAAAATTTACAGAGGTTTAAGGTTTATATAAATACTTCTGTGCCTTTCTCCTTCCCATATTTGATCGATAACTTCCTTCAATAAAACTAAATTATAATTTCTTATTTTTTTAGCTCGTGTGTAGCAATATTGTATAAGCAATTTCACAAAATTATGACTTCTCAACGTAGTGTTTATTTATTTTGAATTTAACAAAATCCCGTTAGTACGTATTAGCGTAAGCCGAGGACCCGTAACTCGAGAACTACCTGTGTGTAGTTATTTTACAAACTTCAAATTGTTATCATTGTTGTGAGTTGTGTGTGACAATAGATTATTTATAACATCATATTTTGTTATTAAATATGCCGAAATTGAAATTAATTTCGTGAATACGAACTGTGTGAGTAATTTATCAAATTCATTGAAAACAATTATCACTTAACTTTGACACTGGTGAACCGCAAATGACGAAAAAAAAATATAGATAAATATATAATAATTTTTCAAATACTCGTATATAAATGACAAAACAATACAAGATTACGGTCAGTGACCATGCGATAAATAAAATTTCTCCGTATTGGCCTTCTTCCCGATAATTTTAATCTAAGGAATATGTAATTATTTACAGTCATATTAGTCTTCAAGAACCGGATTTTTATAGAAATGTTTATACAAAAAAATGGTTACTATTATTCAGCTTCAAATTATATTAAATTTGTAATTATTGTACTTATTTAAAGTATATTTGAAAACAATACGTCATTATAGAGATAATAATTAACCAATAATTTTCTGTAATGAAGGTATTTTTTCAAATAGTTAGTAATTACTACACGTTTGGTTGCACATCCACATTATCATTTATGTCAGAGTGGGGCTTGTTTGACTTACTATAAATTAGTCTTAAAATATCTAGATAAGAAGCTAGATCTAAACTTGATCTTAGAACTTGACTTCTGTAAATTAGCCGAGATTTTACGATTTTTCATTATTATTACCATATTCGATCCGAAAGTAGAGCATATGGATCTCCGCAATATGAAAACATGATTTGACATATTATTTTTCACGAGAATTGGTTGACAGACAATTCTTCAATCCAGTCCTATATTTTCGGATTTTTAGAAATCCAGCAGAAGTGGGAATCAAACCCGCATTTCCCGTTTGCGAGGCACGCACGCTTGTTTTTACATTACCGGGGAAATATTGAAGAATTTTGCTTATTTAGTTTCTGTGTAATTTTAGTATATTTTTTTTATTAAATTACTTCAATTTTTCAATACGAAAAGAAAGTGCATAACTAGATGACAAATAATATAATAAAATGTTTTAAAAAGAAAAAAAAATCAAAATAAGAACATAAACAAACACAATTACTGGTTCTTGACAGTCACAATGTAAACAAAATTAAATTTATGAAAAAAAACACAAGAAATATTGAGGTTTTTTTCATCTTTCTATACGTTTGTATCAATTTCGGATAAAATTAATGATTAAAATTATTACAAACACATTTTCGCTTATAATTTGCTCTCTCAGCTACTGCGTAAAGACAAGTTAGAAATTGTTTATTTTTAAGAAGTTCATGTAAATATAATACAATGGTTACAATAAATTAAGTATTAAGTACAAGACTTAAAAAAATATCGTAATCGATAATTCAATGTTTAACTATCAATGTTCGTGGAGTACAGAATACATTACTCTTGAAATATAGACAAAACGCTTGATTCCTATAAAACACGTAATTAATACGTTAGTGAAATTATACCATATGTTAATGGATTTACCACACTACTATCTTCTACTTTCAAGTCGTAGGCGTTCGATAAAATATAGTAATAGCCATGTCGTAAAAAATTCGAAATAGTTTTAACACCCGTCACATTATGACCTGTTAACATTTGACGATGTAAACAGCCTTAGTAGAAAATATTCGTAAACCACGAACCCACACTGATCTTAGTGATCATCATGACTGTTCAACTGATGTTTTGATGCTCAGAGCTGTGACTTAGCCAAAAAAGTTTAAAACTAAATCTATTGTGTATGTTAAAAATCTTCGTATACAATAAGGAGTGCAACTACGTGTGGTTAAAAAATGATAGTTCGTAGTTTAAATTTGGAACAATTTTGACATTTCTTTAAATACGGTTTTATTAAAGACATGTTTCCGTATCAACAAAGATGCATTCTTTTGATAAAACAATGAAGTTAGCTTTCGAGTAACTAGCTCGCTTATCTCGAACGTACACACGAAATATGTACGTGTAACCCTTTTCACGATATAGCAGTTTCTAGATAATAAATTTCATAATAACTCAAAGGGGTCTCAAAAATAGTAAAAAAATAATCATGAACCTTTATCAATAATTATACAATATCTAAAAATAAACAAACCATCCTAGACTAGGTGCCAGAGCATGAATAACACACTACGCTTTGCCTTTGCTGTATTTAAATTTATTTTAAAAGTAATTATAAAATAATAAATAAATATGATAATAGAAAAATTATTAAGTGAGCTTATTGATGTAACTTTTACGTTTTTTTTACTGTTGTAAGATACTGTCATAAATGATACGACCAAGGAAAGTGCTAAGCAATTTTATAAATATTTCTATGGCATAAAGGGTTAACCGTAATTATATATCTGTGAGTAGGTACAGACATATCACGCTGCTAGACAGTTAAATGCATGCTGCATATATAAACGCGATATGTATTCTGTTTTATCAACATTCATAATCGCCGCTTTTTATCACTTGTGGCTTTATTCATGTAAGTAATCTACTTACTATGAATTGTATAATAAAACTTTTCAACTAAGTTCATAGCCCTTTTAGGTTAGAGTTTTTATTTTTGAAAATAGAACATGAGTTGCCAACATAAGAAAAGATAATGAATATATTTGATACTTCAGAATTCAATAATAATTGGCGGTGTTCTATATTTGAATATTGTCATTGATATTTAGTTTTACATGGCAATATATACGATATGTTTATGATATACAATTTCTTTTGGATATTTGGGTATGATATACAATGTTTTCAATGTATTTAAACCCAGAAAGATGACTAGTTAAATAAGCGGTAGAAAACCAATATTAGTCAAAAAACAATCAGCCAACGTATTCAATATGTGTAAAACAATATTCTACATATTCGGAATGGACAACATATAAAACAAATTGAATCCAATTAATAAGAAGCTTTAAAAACTCAATCATAATATGTATTTTGCTTGGCTTCCATTTTTAAAAAGTCATATTGTTACACTGAATAGTAAAAGTACAGATTTATAAATGTCTATATCTATTTCGCTCGTCACAAAACTGTAAATGATATTAATATGAGCGCACTAAATGTTATTTTGATTGTTTACGCGAAGACTGGTTGCTAGCCAATCGCTAAAGTTATTTGCCATCCAGTCTCACACTGTATTTACCATAGATTTTGAACTCGCAACTCCAATGCTACAGCGCGCATAGAAACAACTTAGCTACGAAAGTGACTGAAATTAAATCAAAGAATTACTTGTAACCGAAGATTATTTTTCTCATTTTCCATCTTTAATTGATAAAAACCCAGTTATTGTGGTTTCAAAGCAATGATAATCATGTTTCTAATACAATACATATATCACATTATACAACCATAGAAATAGATACACTCTTATAAAACAACTGTATGTCTCATAGACAATAATTATATGATGTCATGACTAGTTTCAACCTTTTAAGTAATATATCACTTCTCATAATATATATTATATTTATCTTTTACAATTTTGTATAGCCTTCGTATAATATAACGTAGGAAACTTGTATATTTTTTGCGGTTTTATTTTTAATATCATCGACA
>JAGVSQ010000030.1:0-27393 GCA_022683975.1 Rhyacophila evoluta
AGAATTTAAAATCAATTTCCATCAAGCACCATCAGTCGAAAATATTAATTGTTTTTTTTTAAATTTATATCATCGCTATAAAATATATCAAATATGTACCTCCTCTAAGTAATAGCTGTTGAATTACGGGTAAAGACAATTTATATTCATTCACATAAATAAACTCATTGTTGTATTTTATAAGAACCAAAAAAAACTATTATGAATTTATTTTATTTTAAATATATTTTTTAAATTCATAGAATGAATAGAACACATCGCAATGATTACGCTGAGCCTTTTAGGGGTGTCTGTGTACTTCTTAAAGAGGTAAATAATAAATACCACATCGTAAAAATATTTGTAAGTGAAAGCAACCAGAGATGAATTCAAAAAAGCATCTTTCTCAGAGAGTGTGTGACTACCATTATTCAATGCATGTTGGTCGGGACGAATCTTTTCAGTTGTTCTAACTAATCACTAATCGTGCAGCTTTATTGTACTAATTTTAGTCTAGTGTCAAGTCTCTTGGGTTGACATACGGTCACGGTCACAATGATGCTTTTGATATTGTTGTGAATATATATTTTTAATATTACATATATTGAAAATAAATTTAATTTATTCACAACAAAATAAATATATTCACAAAACACACAATGAAATGGATGCTCCCTAATACGGGGGCACCGCGACCTTAGAAGAACACTATTTTTTTAAATTTTTAACTTTAAATTATTACTGCTGCTTATGTTCCTAGATGATCTCGATCAGTTTTATTTTAAAATGGAATGACGTGATAGTGAACGTAGTGCTTACTTATTAAATTATCAACGTGGAGTACAGTAAAAGAAAAATCGTTCGATGCAGTACATACTTATGACAGTGACTATATAATTGTTTATTACCGTTAATACATTGTGTACACAAACTCATCCACATATCTTTGTGTTATTATTGTGAACTTCCTCATATTCATTAGCGAGTGTTTCATGCTTAAAGTCGTATCTGTATTGTTTTGCGATGTGAAACAAATAATAGGACCTTGTCCTGATATTCAGTTACAAATACCTATTAAAATGGCTTTTTGCCATCGGTAAGTTTTATTTCGTATACTTGCAACTAACGAAATCTAACATAAGTATAATGATCGTTCCGTTGTATTTATAAAGTCGTCACGGACACCACTTTTGTTAAATCTTAAAAATACTTTTTTGTTACATGCCTTCCAATAGATTTTTATGTTATATGGTTTCACGAGACCATTTTGTAAGTATGAAGAATATATCAAGTCGTATAGATTGAGCATAAATCCCTGTAGAATCATCAATATATACTATAAAGATATAGTATATGATTCACCCGACTAAACTCGATGTTACAGGCGATGTATGATATTATATCCAATACCATACGTATTTGATTAGCAACCACCTACGATCATAGAAATGACAAGGGATTAAAAAAATACTAATATAATCGAAGTATGAGTGTTATCCACGATAATTTCAAACAACCCAAACTAGGAGTTAATCAACACGTCAACTGTATTTTAATAAATATTGCGAATCACGATCTACTTTTTGTATTGAATTTTTATGAATATAAACAACCATAACAGCTTTTAACCAACTCAACCTAACCTTTACTCTGCAATAGTAATTTTAATTAGGTTTACGATGTTGTGGATCGTTCAGAATTAAAGATTCTATGTTCAGGTCCTGCAAACAAACAACGTGATTTTATGTAACAAATCTCTCTGTAATTCGTTTTCCATTCTCTGTCGTGGTTTTCCTCTATTGTTACTTACAATCTTTATGTCTCCATCGATCTAAGTCGTGTGAGGGATCCTATAGTCACTTATAATTGTACTGCAAGTTTATAGTGAATATATAATAATAGTTACGTTTGAAGTGAATCTATAATTTTCTTTTTATGGATTTCTACTATTTGTTGCCAATGAATTCATAATATTTATCTAAATTTGTGATATACATTGGTATTGAATCTTACAGTTAAGTGACCCTTGATGATAAAATGCATTTTCTTATCAATAATTTACTCCTGTGTGACGAATAGCATTTTCACAATACTCGCTGGCATTGGTTACTGCGCTATCGTATGTTTTTTGACATTGTGCATGTGTAAACAAAGCGTAACAAGTCATAATAAATTTTTGATTAGGTCGACGTATATTATCAGTGAGAATTTTCCGCTATAATTTACATATAGGCCAAGCCGGTCATACTTTTGTATCGCACAGTATATTTTACGTAAGAGTTATATTCATGTAAGACCAATAAGTAATACGCACCGATGGCTCTCACTTTGAACAGGTGAAAAACTACATCTGTTTGATACAATAACTATATGTGTTTGGTGTGATTTTTCGAAGGCCAAAGCTTATTTGAACTGGCCGTTACGATTTTTAAAAGAAGCTACACTTGAGTACTTTCTGATATCCGCATACATACGAAACAGAAAAAAGAAATCCAGAAATATAGAATATTACAGTGTCGCATGAAAGCATACTTGTTGAGTATAACTCTAAATGATAATTGTGTAATGGATAAAATAAACATAAGCTATGTTTTTAAAAACCTAAATTAAAATAGGCGTATCCCACAGTATACTGCATGTTCTTCTAATATAAATAACCACCCGACATTAATTTATAACATTATTGTATATGTATCATGTTTATTTCACATACATTCACAGGTAAATAGTTTTTAATATTTGTTGACTTAAGTCACCTAGGTATTGTAATATGTTTAATGAAACAAAAATAAAAATCCGAATGAGAGTAATCTGCAAATTATTAACACACGGCCATCTCAGTACATATCAGCAATAGTTTTAGAAAAAATGCACCAGCAAATAGTTCATTTTTAAACAAATTGATATATATATATATCCTTGGATTTATATACCAATCAAACTTCTTCATCTTCGTTATTTAAACAAATTACTTACTCGATTACAATTTAGTAGACCACAGTATATGTACTTTTAGCATATCAATTGACTTTTGGATTTTGGTTACATAAATAAAACTCATTTTTTCCGAGAAATGCGAGGACTTTGACACAGTAATTTCTTAAAATTTTTGCCAGCAATAAATAATATTAAACTATTATCATCATATCATTGACATACCTCATTAGGCAGTATAATATATATAATACATATTACAACAGTTATATTAAACATCTATTATTTTTCTTTTAACGTTTGAAAAATAAACAAATTTATATTGAAGTCCAAACATTGTTTAAAAGTGTACTGTCATGGGACTGTATCTTCCCTGTCGATTGTAAAATATTGCATATCCTTAGATACGCAATGTGTAGAGTGAAGACCGACGAACTCTATATATAACTTTACGGCGTCTATATGGAGTCGGAAAATGGGCGTTGTCGTGACGTCGCGACGCGTCCAAGCTTTAAGCTCTATTTCAGGATGTGTTAACTTAGCTCTATGCATTTATATTTAATGCACGAAATGTATTTATATCTAACAGAATTTAAGTTACATTCTTATTATGTCGAGTGTAATATTACAATGCCCTTAATACTGGCTACTTGAGGCCGGAAACGATATACAGAGGAATAATGACAACTAACAAACTACATATAAAATGTTAATATAATTTTCATGAATCGGATGATCTTGCCATTTCAAAATACCAATAGTTAAATTACATAATATTCTACACTTTTTTGACTTTAATATTTTGACTGCGCATATTTGGATTCACACATTTGCATTCAAATAAAAATCAATAAACATGCAAATTTCAACTGATATACTTATTTTTAATATTGAAAAATCGAAAATTATAAGTTTACATATTATTAAAAACGTAAAGAAAAATAATTTTAAAAAAATTACAATACGAGGGAGAATCCGAAATAATTAACAAAATTTTCCAAATAAATTTAGGGAACAGCATTTGACTAAACGTGGAATACATCTTAAATAATTTCGCCGATTATTTTATCTTAATATTGGGATCAGTACTTTTGCACTCTGGAATAAAAACGTTGTTATCAATTTAAATATTTTGCCACATTGGCAAACCGTATTAAATTATATTTCTCACAACATAATATGTTTTGATCGTTAATTACTCTAAGTGCAATTATCATAATTATTACCAGAAAGATTTATATATTTTTGTCATTGTGCAACAGAAAAAAATCCAATTAGAGTATATTTAATATTTGAAAGCACATGCTGTTTATGAATGTATTTTACCAACTGCTAAATTCTTTTATTGTTAGTGAATAGTCAATAACTATTTTCCTTTAATTTCATAATTATATTAGTCTGGTGGTTCGGTCTTAGTAGCCCATCATCGTGAATCACACTGCAATGCACATTCTTTGTGCCTATTTCTGCATCTTCTAATGTCAAGTATGTGTCGCGTATATCTAGTATATAAGTGTGTTTATCTACCCCGTTTTTTTTTTAAATTAAAGTTAAAACAATCCCAAAATTCTATGTTCTTTAAGCTTGTTACTATTTTTAGGAAACTTTATTGAATATTATTGTACCTACAGACAAAAAAATGTATAATACAGTTTTAAACACTATGCATTACGCAGAATATATCAATTAAACGCACTATATCAATTAAATTCAGTAAATTTGCATAGAACACGATTGTAAAGATTCAACAATCAACTCATTGTGTCTAGTAATTTAGTAAATTTCAGAATGAAGATGTTGTTATGAAAAACAACAAGCTTGCCAACAAAACGGTTTTAAATTATTTAAAAAATGGAACAAGACTACTGGGTTGAAAACGATTTTTAAATATTAAAATGAACACTTTAAATCGCCTCTATTAATAGATTCGAATTTAGTTTTTTCAAAGATTCCATTCAATGAATTTTAATTATGTATTCATATAATGAAATTTATTATTGACTGATTTTTTTATAGACATTTTGCATTGAAATAAAGTATTCTTCGCCTTTTTAATATGTAAAAGTTTGAATATTTAAAATCAAGTTGTGATATGAATGACGAAATTTATTTTAATGGTAGTTTTATTTATCATTTTTTTTATTATAACTTTCTTATATGCAGTGATGGCATCCTTTTGCTCATGCTTATGAAATATATTTCAAAGGTCATTAAATTATTGTAAATATTAAAAAGTAAAATTTTGAATGAAAAAAGTACGCAGAAAATACGTTTACATGTTCAAATAACAAAGGTTCAAATTCAAGTCCAATCCAAAATCGTAAAATTGAAATCAACACGTGTCAGTTGAGACGGAAAACCGGTTCATAAAAACGGCACTCACAATAATAATTGAATATTTAAAATATCTTACGTGCCAATATTGTTTCACATAGTAAATATAATCAGTAAATTTTTTTACACATTTTTCGCAAAAATGACGTAATACATGTTTAAAAAAACATTACAGTAACACTGTATGTATTTGATTATTCAATCAATCGATACACGATAGGTATGAAATTAAAACTGTATTTACAAACAGGTTTTGTGAATCAAAAATAAATATGAATATTGTATACAAACGTTTGATTGTCTAACTTAGTATATATGACATGGGGCACACATTTTCATCTTTGCACCACCTTCTTTGCTGAGGTCAACAATTTATCGACAAATACTTTTCAGACGTAATCATTTTGTTGCATTTATATTATTTCCTTAGACGTGTTTGACTACTTGAACGTATATTCCTTGTATAGAAGACAAAATGGTTAGTTAAATTTATTTTAGTTTTTTGACACTATAACAGAAAGAGAACATTTTGTGTTCATTCAAACCTAACCAGAAGAAATATAATTTTCTATCATTCGTATCATAAGTATCTACCTGTTACAATGTCTCATCGTGGTTGGGTGGGCTTATATTTGTGCTTAAATATTGACATAAAAATGTCTATATTTGTGTTTAAATTCTTCGCATAAGCTTCCGGTATCCAAATTTATTCCAATATCGCTATTTGTCTTTGCAATTATTTTGATATAAAAATTACCTTTTAAAAGTTTTATTTGTAAAGCTGTTTAATAACGATACACGTTTGACAGAGACGAAAACAAAGTAGCGGAGTTATGTTTTGCAGTGTAAATCTCAGAGCGCAATGAAATTTTAAATATTTTTCCGAATGATCTTTCGATATATTTAAATGATTTTCTCAAATTTGCTCATACGGAACATCGATGTAGCATAATTTAACAAGATGTCAATATCAAGTAATTGTTAACTAAAGGTAGAGTTAGCAAATTCGCACTTAAGTTGTTGATATGTTAAGCAATTGGACTTAAAATTGATTCTTGTAAAAAATCTGTTGCGGTAAGTCTACGTTACAGAGATTCACGTGCTCTACGTTCGGAGCTGACGTCGTTAAAGAAAATTCACTTTTCAAGAACTTTTACAGTCGCAGTGGGCCTCGAATGTCCTATCCTGGCTATATTACGATACAAAATTAAATGATCTATAATAAATAGCCTTATTTGTATTTAAATTGACGTCTCAGCGGTAGCTGAGACATAAGCGTGCGCGCTTCGAAGCCGAAAATGAAGGTTCAATTCTCACAGCTATCGGTTTTTTTTTAAAAATCAAAAGATTTCAAAATAATTAGCTAAAAACCAGTTTTCGCAAAATGGATCAACGTATATCTTCTCGCTGTATCCATATTATCCACTTACGGAATTTACATCGTATTAACAAAGTATAATATGTAATACAGTGTGGGTACATTTGTAATGTGTATGTAACTCTGCGGCTTGATGACTATAAATTTAATGTTCATACATATTCGCTTTGAAAAGTCATATTTTATAAATACTTTTTTATTGTTTTATATGACAAGTATAAAGTGTCTCGTTTCATCGTAAAAATATGAAGCTATACTTATTGTATATCGTTTTAATTGTTTTATTTCCTTGATTTTTATCGGTTCATACTATTGGAGTTAAAAAAAATGTTTATTAGTGTAAAATTCTCTCGCTATCGATGTTCGAAACAATATTGACCACGAACGGGGTATAATTTAATTTAAAGTATTTAGATTTGTTCTGATAAAGGCTGATACTTTAAACCAACGATTCTTTAAAGGTTACTGAAATGCCTCTAGAAAACCGATATCGTATGGAAAAAAATTGAGAAATTTAGCTATATAATCTAGAAACCGTCTCGTCAACGCACCTGACGTCAAAGTTCTTCGTCCAAAAAAGTCTCCCATTAAAAAATAAAGCTAAATCTTTCCTGTATGTCATTAATAAAACTTTTCAATTCTTAAAAAAAACACAAATCACTCGAAGCCCACAAACCAAATCAACTGCGCATCATTTATAATATTTTTTTTAACTATTGAAGTATGAAAATTTTTACTGTCGCTGAAAGCATATACTTAACGTAATTTATAATATTGACTAATGATTGTTGATAGAAATGATATAAACTAAAAATAATTTGAAATGTGTATATTTCTATATAGATTGATAATTATAATATAGTATAATACATTTTCATATCGCTCCTACACATACAACATAATGCCTGAAGGCGAAACCCGTGTCCCAAATAACTTATGAGTTTAAATGGTTTTAAATGAATACTGGAATCCTAGAACTATTGGTAAGTACATTTGCAGTACGTAAGTACATATAGTTCGGATATTTACAGCCTGAAGTTACCGAGACCAAAATACATTCGGTAATAACTTTAAATAAGGAAATGTATTCGCTTAATTATTTTTTAACAAATAAGAGTATGTACTCTAGATATTTAGTATCGGACTGTTCATATTTAATCCGTACTAGTACCGATTTTCAATGTGTAAGCCGCTTCGTAAATATAATAATTGATAAAGCAAAACCATTTGTGAATTTAATTTTCTCTAATGTTTTCATATATGTTGTGCTTTAGTACAATATATAATAAGCTTTGTAGTAAGTCAAAGTATGTCTCAAATTGTAACATCGTTTATAATATTATATAAGATTTGTCGCGGCTTCATTATAACTATTTACTAAACCGTGCTATCTGATTATATTTTGTTATTGAGTAATTTGTGGCGAAATTTATTTTAACTAAATACAAAGCCGAGCTTTACAGTCAGATTATCTCAGAAATTTTCTCAAAATTCATACATTATCAAATTACCTAGTTCTTCTCAACAATTTCAATTGGTTTTTTTTATCAAAATCTGTAATGCTTTTATGATTTAAAGTAACAATAAAATATTGAAGAAAAACAAATATACTTTTAGTACTTGTTTGTTGACATTTTTGCAGCTTTTCGAAATATCTCACAGTGTGTTACAATTTATAATTATTTTCATAGTTTTATATAATACAAGTTATGTAATAAAAGTTCAGTTCTCCTAAAAATATTTCGATTTAGCTCTACACTAATCGAAGCTCGCACTACAACAAATTAAGCATCATAAATATTGCTTCAGTGACCATGATAGAAATGATCAAGGCCTCTTTGTTTTCGCGGTCAACGGAATTATGAAGTTTCACATATCGGTCAATACATACAGAGTGCCACAAAAATTATGTGTATTAATTTATTATTCAACTTCGAGAGCCCTCGCTTAATCCAAATCGCCACACGTTAGCAAATAAAAATGATGTTTATAAAAATATATTGTGATGTTTGTCATTTCATTATGAATTTCACATTACACCTGCACGAGTATTATAGCGGCACGTTCGTGTAAATATATCTGACTTTTAATAAGCATATTCGATAGTCCATATTTCTTAACTCATTATTGGTAGAAACTAAAACTCTCCCATCTTCGAACGAAGAGTGGCATTTTTGTTTACGTTCAAATGTGGATTTAGCACCTCTGTTAACTCAATAAAGCTAATTACGTTTGTTGTCAGTAATTGAACATTTAGTTTTGAAAAATCGATATTTGCGTTTGTTACTTATACGAAAGTTATTGAATCAGACAAATTATATTTCTTCGTTGATGAAAGTATCAAATTTTTGATTGGTTTTATGGTATTTCACGTGTCTTTTTTAGTCTAGACAGCTGACTCTTCGGCATGTATTTCTTTTTTGCTACCACGGTTCTAGGCATTAATAAGCAACCAAAAGGTTAACTTATTTTCAACATTGGTTTCCTGAAAATAATAATATTACCAACACATATGCACCAATACATTGTAAAATTTTCTTACAATGCTTTAAGGTCGATACTGTGAATTTCTTTTTCATATCATTGCAAAAAAAATCTCCGATCTCGCGGTGAAAAATCACATTAGCGTAATATAATTTTAGATTTGACAGGCTATGTTAGTGATTTTTAAGCTGAATATTTTTTCTATTTAATACACAGATTTAAAAAGATATAATGAAATAGATTGTTTATAATTTATTTTAGTCGGTAAATATATCACAAACAGATCATACTTTTATTGTTTAAATGCAAATAGAATAAAAATAAACTTTTAAAAAAAATAATATGTACTAAAATCGACATCAACCCAATCAATAAAACAAGTGTTATTGGCCTTTAGTGTTTACATTTTACGATCAATTTTAATTCCTGGTTGGATTGATAAACTTATCGTGCGTGCATTTTAACGAGAATGCAACATTTGCAGCAGTGATTGCACTCGCTCTACTAATTTCCAGATTACCGTCACAACAACACAACCGGTTCATGTAATTTTTCAATACAGACGTGGCTTTGAACTGAATTTCTTTATACGGCTTTATACTTTCGTTGGTACATTTTATATAACGTGCTTGGGAAATCAATACCCAAGTGTTAACAGCGGTCAGTGCCACACTAGGATTTTTACATCCATGCTTTTCATTTACATATTAATAGAATTGCTTGAATTTTTCGTTCTGGAAGACGTCTACAAGAGGGATAGAGAACATTTTTTCTTACACAATTAGTCTTATACAAAACATTTTATTATAAGAACAAAATATTTTTCTTCACGGGTCTAAATAGGTCATACAAAACTAAGTTTTTTCTGCGTTTTATACTGAGCGAATTGCTTATCATTCTTTTGTTGGCATATTTTACGTGGCTTATATTTTCTACATTTGAAGCGAAGTAACGTAGAGGTTAGCGTGCGCGCTTTGCATCCGGGGAGTGTGAATTCGATTACCACATATGCTGGATTACAAATTTAAAATGCAGGACGTATACCTATCGGGTTGAACAATTGTTTGACAACCAATTCTCGTGAAAAATAAGCTTTCAAGACATGTCTTTACATTGTGTAGGTTCATATGCTTCACTTTCGGAGCGGATTTGGTTTTAAAAAATCCAAACACCCACTTAACTCATTCCATGCATAGTAGTATTACACTCTAATAACTTATGATACTAAGCACTTCTCTAATGATATTCAATAATGTAAAAGGATGAACAATATATGTTTATATATTTTTTTAAACATGCGCATAGAAAACCTTAAAGATAATCCTGCAAAAAGGAATATATGGTATCTTGGATAGGTAAGGATACCTTGAATAAGAATAATTTAGTTAAAAATTTGGGTCCCAGATTGATTGCTTTGATAGAGCCGGATGAAATGATTTCGCGGGGCTAATAAGACCCGCGGGCTGGACGTTTCCCGCATCTGATTTATAATGACCTAATGCAGTTAAGTAAGTCAAGAGGATTCGTGTATGGATTGGATTATTTTTTACATAAATATTATGGAGCAATATCATTAGTTTATTCATTGTAATAAACAATGGATAATAAATAATAAATTAAGAGTCCGTAACCGAGTTAATAAGCGCGCGCTTTTGAATTACTAGTCCTGTAGCTTCATAAAAAAATCAATAAATTTTTGACATTTAAACGTAATACTTAGTAATTAATAGATACTTAAGGTATAATCAACTGAGGCAGAGTTGTGAAAAATAATCCACCAAGATAAGTCCTCACATTGTTGATCATAATTGAGTAAGTATATAATTTATTATAAAAACAACTTCACTGTTTCAATGAACTATGGTAAAATTAACAAGGGTTATATATAAATAAAATAATACACTCGATCGATATTGGTACTATTCTTAAAATCATATTTCACAAAAAAATTGTTTCATTTTTCTTGTTTTCCTTGTTTCATATTGTAGAAGATTACTTCGTTTACATGTATGTCAATATCGTCATATTGATCACATTTTCTCCGCCGATTTCGAATATTACAAATGGTTAACTAATCAAATTATGTTCACATTCGTAAGAAAAAAAAAACATTTGCCATTTTGAATAGCCAGCAGCACAGCTGTGATTCTCATCGTGTTGAATCAAGGTCACTCATTCCACCTTGGCAGAGAACAATATTATCATAGGTACGTACCGACTTTACCATTGATGGCATTTGAAACGGTTCTTCTAAGCAGGTTGTCGCATCTTGACGATCTCGACCCACTGACGCATCATTGAGTTCGCAGGTATGCGGCGGTATTTTAAATTCGTGCAAGACCGCTATGTATCACAGTGAAATAATATTATCCGTGGACGTTAAAGGAAATAGTAAAATTGTATGGTAGAACCAAGACAAATGTGGCTTCTATCTTATTTGCACCTTGAAAGATTTTAGCATTATTATTCGCGTGGCCTAGCTATAAAGCAATTTCTCAGTCCATTAAACGTCCGTTTTCTGCATCTACACAATTCTAGAATATTTCTGGAATCGTAATATCTATATCTATAAGATTATATATTTATAAGCTGGACCACTTTTATAACTTTCCAATCGAAAGAGGGTCAGATAATATGATATGGGATTGCAGATTCGAGTCCTACAACTGTAGGATTTAAAACAATCCATATATGCAGAATTGAGCTATTGGCTAGCACCTAATTCTCGTGAAAGAATCTGACGATTTGGAAATCCATATACATACTCCATTTCCGTAGTGGAAACTTTCGTGTTGTGGAGGTCCACATGCTTCACTTTTGAGCCGGACGTAATACTGGCGACAGAAAAATGCGGACGAAAAATAATCTGGAACTACATCAATCAAATAAGTAAGAAACAATTCATTACGGACTGATTAGTACTGTATGTAATAAACGTATTTATTATATGATAACCTCTTAACAACAAATTTATGTTTTACATGGACAAACTTATTAACAACTGTCGTATCGACATTACTATTTTGTTTCAGTTTTGGTAACCAAACACACGTATTATTAAATTGTATTAAAAATGGCGTCACATATCATTTCTTTTACATTATCATTGAATCATTCAAATGTCGGATGATAATTAATCAGAATAGACTAACATGCTTATTTTACAGATATACATGTATTTTTACTAAGATTGTGTATCACTGGTATGTGGATTGTCCAAACAATTAGATATATAGAATATTTTAAAGCATTTTAATACACCTAAGAATCTTCAGTGCTATTCGGCAGGTCCAGATATTCAGCTTTTCAACAACTGTGCCGTACCACCATGGCATACGCTCGCATAACCTGAATGAAAACGTGTCAAACGATTGAGAGGAAAGCGCTTGAATAACAATAAAATAATTGCAGTACAGTTATATTATATTCAAGGTAATGACGTAACAAAAACATCTACATAATTTTTTATCACGTACACGTAAAATGAAGTACTTTGATTGTGATAAATTTAATATCTACTTGTCAGATGACAGAAGTAATAATGCATTTTTCTTTAGGTTCAGAGTCCTAGGGTCGAGGCCAGTACTCATCGTATGTCGTCTATACTTCTGAATGTTGCTAATAAAACGATTTTTACTCAATGTACATAATTTTATTGAATGTAATATTACGTCGTAATTGAATTTAATTTATGAGAATTTATGTCAAAGTTAAAACTAAAAATATGATATTTATTTATTTATAAATGTGGTTTGTCAGAGGCGTACATTAATATTTTTTAATAAAAATATACAGAGTCGCAAAAGTACATCACGTGAACTATGTGAAAGTATAATATAATACAAATTGAATAAATATTCCTTCATAATCTTAATCAATTCTAGTAGTTGAACGGAAACCGGTCAAGTAAATAATACATACTGATGCGCCCCAATACTTATATACTATATGACATACAATATACACACTTTAAAAATTGCGGTTAAGAAATATCTTTGAATTATTATATTTAAATACTTCCCCGGTGTTTTTATCTAATAAAACAAACAGTGCACAGTTTTCAATAAGAATGTATTTGTGCTATGTTGCTTGCGCGCCTTCATCAGCAGCTAATGTGTAACGTTGTTTGCTAGAAAAAAACGATTTAAGTCATAGGTATGCAAGAAAAATAGCATTTATCTTTCCCTCACGTAGAAATCTCTACGTAAAATGCATGTAAGACGGCACTGCTCGAAAATCACGGCATTATTATCATCATTATTTGCTTCAAACAATAAATCGTTAATCTTATAAATTAACGGCTTGAAAAAAACTAATGAACAAAGTTCATTGTGAATTATTTTAATTTGTAACTTATTTTCCGCCAAATAAAAAATGATTAGCAATATTTTTTAGTCATAAAAATACCTAGTCAACCACTTACAATTGTTAATAATTTTAAAGATGTTAATATATCAGGAAATGAGTATTAATTTAAAAATTATTTCGCATTTCATTATGTTTAGTGATGCTTTTAAATTACCAATAAAACCCGGTGTCATTATGTTTTTTTGGTTTGATTTGTGTCTTCAACGTTTTTTTTAGACATCAACGCCTCAGATATAATCATATTCTCTACGTATAATAAGCGATATTAACGTGACGAATATACTTCATAAATAATACATCGTCAATATTATGACACAGTTTAAAAACAACTAATTTATGTTTTATTATAATTGAATAATTTTAAATTATAAAAGTGTATAATAAACTGTTAAGCAATAAATCTCACGCGATGTATATTGTCAAGTTATCGACTCATATGATACCAACTTATCAACGCAAGTAATATACAGTTCATATATCTTTGATAAATACTTTCCTAGAAAACTACTATGCTTCAATATTTTCAATTACACTAAAAGATATACAATATTGATAATATCGAGCATAATTCAAGTTTGACGTATAGTATCAAACCCTATTTTGTTCGAGTATCTTTAAATTCGCGTTTTCCAATTTACTGATTGTTACTTATCGCGACTTATCGTTATGCTTTGATGACCGTATGTATTTAATAAATAATGCCAAAAAAAAAACAATCATAAAGCTCTATTTTAAATTTGTACAAACTACATAAAACATATCATTTGTTGCATGTAATAACATTACACACATTTACTATGTATTGCATAGCATGATTACAAATATTGTCCACTAGTTGAATTGTAGCTTTAGCAAAAAAATGTTTATTTTAAATTTAAGTGTGCCGTATGAATTTTGCTCTTACGTAACAATCCCGTGTTACGAATTGGCTTTTGATTAACTGATGTAGCACAATAATCTGCCATACCCGCTCCTGAAATAGAGCATATGGCTACCACATTGGCGCCTCCAGGAATCTCTGTCACTCGCCAGCCGCCTTGCATCCTCCCAGGTCTTGCCAGCATCCCTTAATTCCGCCGAGTACGTCCTATGAATCGTACCCGTCGGTTTTCCAGGATAACGTATTTTATATAGGTGTCCCAAAGTAGGCTGACGCTTAAAATTTGCCGCTATTTTTCCCTGCAAAATTTTCACCATTTTACAAATATTTTTTTACAATTTATACCCGCTGCTTGTTTATTGTGTACTGTACATGATTATGTAACATTTTTACTAATAACAACAAATGAATATGTCTACTTTGGTTTTGCCGCAAAAAAAAATATACCACTAACTATAACATCAATACAAGAAAAACTCTTCGCCAGGAAATTGACAACTTAATTTATAACCAACATACATACAAATACTTTTTACTTTTCGATATTTAAAACTGTTTTCTCCAACAATAATTCAATATTGTCAGCACTCGAAGTTTGATTAATTGTTTATTTTCAGTTGCCAACGTATTTTTCTTTATATTATAATACAAATTGAATATGAAATATTTTTATGAACATTTCTTTCATGATCTGAGCTTTAGACTCTTCGGATGTTATTTTGAATCATGATCTCGGGTCAGGCAGACCAAAGTGTTAAAAGATACATACGTGTTATCGATGGGTGAGTGTTGATAACGTTATTATTATAAAAAAAGAAGAAAAACATTACACATTCACACATGTAATCATAATGATATGCAGCATATAATATACTTACAGCAAGACATGGCAACTGGAATATGATTGTTTCCGTTGAGATAAAGTAAATTTAGATAATGTATTACTATTATTATTTTTCTTTACACTAAATGAACCACGGACCATACGGACATCACATAGTACCTCAGTAACTTGTCTTGTCCCATTAAGTTTCACTGAATGAAACCATTTAAAATGTACAGTTTAAAATACAACTTGGTTTATAATATAGTATATATATAATTATACATTTCATAATTCATTTCTCAAAACCTACATATAATAATTATATGTTTGGCGGAAATTTCAAAACGTATATGTTGATATTTAGGTGAAATACGTAAAAACATTTCGTCTGTCATAAATATACAACTAAAAAATGAAACGAATCAAATATTTGGGACACCAACCAACTAAATGATGAATATATAAAAATCCTATGCAAATATTTCTCGCTGAATTTAGTCATGGATCCAAGACAGATTTTTGATGATTTTGTAACTGATTTTTATGCGACTAAAAATCCTTTGAAAAATTCTAATTAATTAATGTATATAAAAATTTTAATGCGTGGATACAAGTTTGTGTAATATCACGTTGAAAAGATTTTTTTAAACATCTATCTATCACATATGCTTAATCGATTGTTACAAAATTGTGATAAGAAAGAATCTCTTAACTACGGGTCACAGAATTCTTTCAGGGGGCAACTTTATGATATATTTTATTCATAGCAACAAAAAATAATACAATATTAGAAATGCGGACATTTTTTTTTGTCGATAGGTACTACCAAAACTACTTCAATAAATGATAATATATTGGTTAAATTTATAGGCGATAGAACTTCATTGGAATTTCGAATTATATAATGATCTCTTCATAAGAAAAATATCTAACATCCCCTAGAAAGATTAACTAGTGGAAATAATTATTTCATTGATTTCATCAAATTAAAAAAAAGACTTCAGAAGTTATTTACCATCAGGTATATGCAGTTTTAATAACTGATTCTATATTTACTCACTGAAAATTATTCTTACATTAATTTTACAGTAGTCGAATGACTATATTAAATTATAATAATTATGCAAGTTATGTTATGTCTACATGTACGTGGTCAATTGTTAAGGGCCTGCGCTTCAACTCCAGAGGTCCCGGGTTCAAATCCTGCAGCTTCCAAGTTATTTTTAACATTCAAATATGCAGGATTGAATACCCAATGGATTAAGCGATTGGCTGTCAATAAATTCTCGTGAAAAATAGTCTATCACGATAATTTTTCTCATAATGTAGATCATGGTCCATTTGCTGAGCGAATATGGCTAAGTGTTGATAATATTTATCATAATCGAAATTAATTCATAAAATAATCGAGACTTGGAATTATAATGGGATACAATTTATTATTCTACTGTAATCGAAGCTGAAATATATTTATTTTATTTGAAACTTAAATACAAGACATATAAAAAGGTAGAAATTATATTTTCTAATGATTCAAAAACATATTATTCGAAGTTGTGTGAAAAATTACATAACTCACAAGTAACAATCAATTATGTACCATAATTTTACAATTTCAGTATTTCAATTTTAGATAATTATGTTAACAGAGAAAATTGGTTTATAAAATACGACAAAATAATAAAATTTGTTAATAATCAGAATTTTTGGAAGGAAGTGGAGAATACTATTGTGTGAGAGAGGCGGCATTTTAAAGACTTGGTTTAAAATTAGATATATATGCAATTTCAAATTCAAATAAAGCTCACGAGTGATTAATTTCTTTGTCCCCAGATTTTAAAAACTTCAAATGGATACCCTCGTTGATCATCCTCCAAAACTAACAAATGGTTACCATAATGGACACGTAGAAACTATCACTGTTAAGGTAAGAGTAATTATTTAATTGTGATCAGCCTGATAATTAAGTAATTGATGCGTGCGGAAAATAACAGAGAAATTATGAAATAAGCAATATATTTTTCAATGTTGTAACGATAAAAAATTATGTATTACTATTCTCCTACTCATCTAATTACGAAAATAAAATGGATTAAATTTACTAATTATTAAGAGGGCGAACTTCAAATTGGACACTACTAAGGAATTTTATAAGATTTTATTAAAAAGTGTTGTTTTACTCTACAATGTATAGTGAGATAAATATTAGACCTAGTTTCAAGAGCAGCTTTCTCAGATTATAATGCTTCGGCGTTCACAGGATTTGGTTAGAATAGAAGTCATGCAGACTACCCAAGGATAATGGATGCTAACCATGACCTTGAAAAGGTGCTCCTGGAAAATTAAAGCCTCACATTCGTTAAACCACTGCATAAAAGGTGTGAAAATGTGGTAGTTGGTTTAGGCAAAATAATGCATCCAAGTCCAAAAATCGTTTTGGATTGAAAGATGAAGAGGCAGGTGTAAATTTTTTTTTCTTGATAGGTTTCTTTCTTAACTGGAACTGCAAAAGCTATAAATTTGATAAATTTTTGGAAAGGAACTCTGGTGAAAAGTAGGTCATTTGCTAAAATTATATTTTTTGACACGAAACTATCTAATGAGTGTTCTAAGTTGAAAAAAATAATGTGTGCATTTCATATTTAATACAGCCCATTTTGATAATTATATTTCAATTTGATTTTCAGGAAGTACATGATATAAAAACCAAAGAGATTCCAGAACAGGTTTCTGAAACGGAGGAAGTTGTATCTCGCCTGAACGGTGAGGTTTATTCAAAGTTTTGTTGAATTATAGTAATAATAATGAATTAATAAAGATTCGCTATATTAATTAAATACCTATATTAGATTTTGATTCTAAATATGTATTGATTTATTTTATTTGGTTCAATATATTGGGCTAACATATAAATTCTAAACTAAAATCAAGGAACAATTGAGGTCTTTCAAGAATATTAAAATGGATTCTCAATTTATTACTGATATAATTTTCAATACTTTTTTTTACCCTGACATAAATATGACTAATTAAGGAAATATATTTTTAGTGGTCAAATATAAATCATATTTTGTTTTAATAGGACCAAATCAAATACTTCCTGCTAGTGAATATAGTACCACTTCTCCTAATGGAAGGGTCAAACTTCGTATTGGAAAGGATGGTGTGTCTGCAGAGACCCCGATCTCAATTCCTGGACTGCTCAATCGAACAGTTGCCCGATATCCTGATAAAATTGCGTTAGCTACAAAGAAAGAGGATGGTACTTGGGATAAAATCACATTCAAGTAAGATATTAACAGCTTCATCTTTATTCACATGTAATGTGATGTATCAAACTAATATTGTAAAAAAATGCATTACTTACAAAACTCAAATGCAGTCTAATTTTTAGCTGGCCATTGTGACTCTTAATATATCATATAATCAATTCTTCTGTCCCATATAATCTATGAAATCATCTTAACGTGAAATCTGTTTTTTTGCTAAGTATTTATGAGTATTCAATAATTACTATTGATGAGTACATAAGTTTGGTATTAACAATGGTTAATTTTCTATATTTCTAGAGAATATCAGCAATCGGTGAGAGCTTGTGCCAAAGCATTCCTGAAACTTGGATTACAGCAACATCACGGTGTTAGCATTCTTGGATTTAACTCTGTTGAATGGTTTATATCAGAACTTGCAGCCATCCATGCTGGGTATGATAAATTTTCAATTTTCCTCATCTACCCTTCTCCAGTGAAACCTATTTTTAATTAGCTTTTTTCAGCTCTATGTTATACACGAACCTAATCTAATCGATGCAGTTTTTCAATCTTGATTGACTTAGATGCACTGGTATTTTCATATAACATATAGAACTCAATGTTTCATATTTTTTTTCTATATTCTGCTGTTATTAATAAAAATACAATGAATGGTAAAACGTCTTCTCATTTTACTTAAATATAAGTATTAAAATATTCTTCAACTTTAATAATGAAATGTGTCTTCCTGTAAATATTCAAAGAAGTAGAGCTCAATTAGAGAGCTAGGAGATTTAACCGTCCACCAACAAAATAAAGACTACCACCAAGCATCCGAGAAATGAAAAGAGTAATCTCCTATGTATCCAAAACTTTGTAAACAGTAACTATTATACGAGAATAAAAATTAGTTAATTTATTGATAGCTTCTGAAAGATTAAGTTAGTAGTTAATAACCAATTTTCAAGACTGTCTATGTTATTCTACTTTCATACTGTAAAGGCCTACAGTGTGCATTGACAGAGAAATTATAATTTAAATTTAAAGATAGAAAATGAGACATTCGGAGTATTTTAAGAATATCTTAATTAGACTTCAGTTCATTTGATAATGAAATATTTATGTTAAGACTGATAGATAATGAGAAGAATTTATCTTTCAGAGGTTTTGCCACTGGAGTATATACAACAAACTCTGCTGAAGCGTGTCACCATGTGCTTCAGAACAGCAGAGCCAATATCGTTATAGTGGAAGACTCAAAACAGATGGATAAAATTTTATCAATATGGCCCCGTTTACCACACCTGAAGGCAGCTATACAATGGAATGGAAAACCAAAAACAGATCATGAAAATGTTTACACGGTTAGTTTTAACAATGCAATTGCTTATTATTAACTGCTGCATCACCAGTCATTTAGCAAACACAACAAAATGTCTTCTACCATCCCACAAAATCAACAGGATATTTTCTAATGTTCCCTCAATAATCACATTGCTAAGCATATTTGCTCCAAAGCTAGAGATCATGGATTCATTTCCCGAAGTTCCACAAAAAAACAAAAAGCTGGATTCTCAGCGGGTAGAGCCATATATTTATCTAGAAAGTAAAACTGTCAAGTCCATGAGTGTATAGTCAATAATGTATGAAAATAATTATTTCCTTGAAAAAAATATAGGGGAGGTCTTCACATTATTGCTTTCACAAAAAACAAACAGATGCACAAAATGATTGAATATCGATTAACCATTGGAATAATTTCTTATAAGTTTTTAAAGATGGATTCAAAATTTAAACAAAAAAAAATGGTTTCAAAATGGTTAGTGAAAAAGTGAAATGGCAAAAAAATTAACATTTTCTAAAATACCAAATGGTCATTGCATACTATCCAAAGGATGTACTCAACGGAACTAAGAAGTGGAAGAATGGTCCAGAGAATCCTGGAGGTGTCATATGCGAAATGAGAAATATAAAAAAATTCTTAAAACCATTCTCCTTATCCACTAATAATAGCGCAATACAAAATCTTTATTTTGAAATAAAATGTAAAATTATTCTATTTTTCAGTGGGACCAACTAATGGCTATGGGTAAAGATGAACCCGATGCAAAATTGAATGAAACACTTAAATCAATTGCTATCAATGAATGCTGCATTTTAATATACACAGTATGTATATTTTTTTACTTTGTATTATAATAATATAAATGTGCTGTATTACAATGATATATTTACATTGAATGTATTATCTATTTTTATTTCAATTAATTTTAGTCTGGAACTGTTGGTCAACCTAAAGCTGTAATGTTGTCACATGATAATATTTTATGGGAATCAACCACAATAACTGAAAAGCTTAATCTAGATCCTGGAAATGAGACTATTATATCATACCTACCACTCAGTCACATTGCAGCTCAGGTAAAATGATATTATTTAGTATTTTCATTCAAATATTATAAAGATTTTCAAAACTATTCAGCTAACTAAGCTCAACTGCACAATTGTATTGTTGTATAGGTGGTGCATGAAGAATCATATTAATTGGCTTTGGTTCACACCAATAGAAATTAATTAGTCACGAAAACTTTAATGAAATATCCTTTCAATCAAACCATAATAAGATATGACTGAGTTTGGTTAACTTCTAGTTAATGGTGTATCTGCACTGAAATGTAATGTCATAGAATTTATTAAAAAAAGTTTCAACAAATTATTTATATTTAGTATAATATTTCAGTTAATGGATATATATCTCACTCTGATGAATGCAGTTACAGTTTACTTCGCAGATAAGGATGCCCTCAAGGGTTCACTTATCAAAACGTTGCTGGACGTTCAACCAACGAGGTACTTTAAGCAATATTTAAACTAAATGTAATACTTGAATTTGTGAAAATATGTAATAAATAAATTTAACTGACTGTTAGGTTCCTTGGAGTACCAAGAGTTTGGGAAAAAATTCATGAAAAGATGACATCTATTGGCGCATCTAATGGCTTCCTAAAAAGATCTATTGCAGGATGGGCTAAACAGAGAAGCTTGAATCATTATATGGAAAAAATTAAAGGGTAAAAATGTATATATTATTTATTGACCACATGGAATTAAGTTTAGAAAAAAGGATGAGTGACATGAGTAGTAGATTATTAGATTAGGAGATTTATTTTTTTATTTATGACAAAACTAAAATTAATAAAAGTCACATGATAAAGAATTTCCCAAAAAATACATAAATTGCTTATTGATTAGTTCATAGCAGTTATTGGTACAGACACAGTCTTTGCCAACCTCATGCATCATGTTTATGAAATTCTTGTAAAGTTTAAATCAATGTTAAATAATCATGTGATATTTGTAAATAATATTAAAAAAATGTTTTCTAAACTACATGGAATTGTATAATAATTTAATCTATTATTTTTGAAGGAATGATTATTCTTCATTTGGATATCTCGCTGCACGTTGGCTCATATTGAAAAGAGTTCAGTCTGCATTAGGATTCGGTAACTGTAGATTCTTTGCCACAGCAGCCGCTCCCCTTTCAGCGGAGGTCAAAAGTTACTTCCTTAGTCTAGATATTCCAATTATGGATATATTTGGAATGTCAGAAGCGACTGGCGCACATAGTTTTAGCATGCCTGATGAGTAAGTAAATTTTTAGTATCACATTTTTTAAACCTCTGAAATTGGAACATATGGATCTACATAGTGCAAAGATGTCCAACCCAGAAATGGAATAAATGGATCTCCTACAATGTGAAATGACTTGACATTTTGATTTCGCGAGAATTGGTTGTCAACCAATTGCTCAACCAACCAGACATTCAGTGCTGCATCTTTGAATATTTAAAAATCTAATAGCTGTGGGAATCGTATCCGCAATCTCCGTCTCCGAAGTGTTATAGTACAGAAGCATTACATTATTAAGGATTTAAAACATATTTGCCATAAAACATAAAATAAGTTTATTGAAATTTCAGTAATTATTACCCTCTGTGGTCCAAGGGATTTGCATGCATTTGAATTCGGTAACTTCAATAATGTATTTTCAATGTACATTTTGATACTTGATATGGGCATAATGATTTGAGTAATGATATGCCTAATAATTTCCATACTGTAGAAGTTTCTATACTGCAAAAATAGTGACTTATTTTACCTTTTCTAATGTTATATGGATATCTATATATATGCAGATATATTTTATCTGATATTAATCTCTATATTCTACTATGTGTGGCTGTACCTTGATTTTAATCAAATGAATAAAAAATACAAATAAAAAATTCACTAACAGATTTGTTTTATTTTATTTGAAAAAACTGCACATATAACATAAAAATAAATAATAAAATTTTCACATTTGATGAGATATTTTAAAATGAAAAAGTATTAAAAATGAAGAGTACATAAATTGAGAACTGATTTAATTTTCAATCACAAGTCTATATCAGTAACTAACTAACGCCTTTTATAAACTAATTTACAGTTTCAATTTGGAATCGATTGGCAAAGTAATCGAAGGAGCGGAAACTCATTTTGAAAATCCAGATCCAGTTACTGGCCACGGTGAAATTTGTATGAAAGGCCGCCACGTGTTCATGGGTTACCTCGGTGAGCCGACAAAAACTGCGGAAGCTCTCGATAGTGAGGGTTGGCTACATTCTGGAGACATCGGCTCAATGGATGAAAATAAATTCCTTTACATCACAGGAAGAATCAAGGTAACTTTTCATCACTCATAATTAGTAATGTAGCAACAGTAATATTTTGTTGATGGATAATAAATAATCATTGTCCGAATGGTATTCTTCTTTATAAAAAATATCACTAGTGTCATTATTTCATTGAGACCATTATTATAACATGGAAAGATGGTCTGTCATTCTTTATTTATAATTTGCATAGCTAAATAGGGTGAAACTCTCTATGTATGTTTAAATAACAACTAACTAAAAAAACTTTCTGTAGATCATAAAAATAATCTATATTTTATGTGTCTGATTTATTGATTTGAGTAAGTAGCCAGGAAATAATTCTTTGTGTATCAAAATATCTTCACATATTAATTTAACACATTCGTGACTTTACCTGTGTGTTCATATTGGTTAACAGTTATGAATGTGAGTGTCGGTTAGTGGAATTGCTTAGTTGGAATGCTTTATGGTATTGTTTAATTTCAGTGAACACTTGTACAAAACTATAATTATTATAGATATTGTGATATGTACAATTCTTCTAATTAAAAACTCAAAGAACAATATAAGTTTACCAAATAATATTGTTTTACTAATTTATATTTCAATAATTGTAATCCTTATATTCTAGGAATTGATTATCACAGCAGGTGGTGAAAATGTTGCTCCAGTCCTCATTGAACAGAACTTAAAAGCGGAAATGGCTTTTATTTCTCATGCAATTGTTGTGGGTGATCGCCGCAAGTTCCTCTCTGTTCTGCTAACATTTAAGGTATTATTTTTAAGCATATTTTGATAACAAAAATGCTATAATGGATATTGAGACTAGTATCGAATGGTGTGACTTTAACAAATACTCTGGATATAATACTACAGATTTGAATGCTCTATTTTTCATAAAAATTCATTGATGCTTATCAAGTTCTAATGTCATTATAGTTAATCATACACAATGATAAAAACAGATTTACCAAAATATCTACAGATGTTTTATGTAAGTAGTAAATCACTGCCTAGATTAAAGCATTCCATGGCTACAATTTGAGTTAGTAGTAATATGCGAGCAATGTCAACTATTTTCATTCGTCGTGTATGCTACATCCAGATAGATATATACAAATAATTTTTATACATCTATGAAATTTGAAACCAATTTTACTGGGTTTAGTTGTTTCTTTCGGATTACACATTGTGTTAAAGATTGATTCAGTTATTCCCATTTGTATGGTGAATTTTCATTACAAAATATTGTCTTCTATATTATTAATTGTTTACAGACTGAAATGGATATCGAATCAGGAGCCCCTCTGGATAAACTCAGCAATGATTCTCTGCGTTGGCTCAAGAATATAGGATCAACAGCTACTACTGTCTCAGAAATACTTAATAACCCCAACGATGATGTATGTTTATTTTTTTAATATCTAAATGCAGCAATCTGAATATTTTGTTTGACGTATATTTAAATCAAAATTTAGTACCTTCATAACAGCATTTTTTCATTTTATGATGAAGAAGGCAGCGTATGTATTTGGTAAATGGTAATTTTAGGTAGAAAGCTGAATTTAAAAAAATCTTTTTACACAATTTTAGCAAATGAAAATATACTCACACACTTATTCGGCTAAAATTGGCTGTATTGGTATTTTTAAGTGAGTAAATGCATATATTCAAGCATAATCGATTGTACATATATGTTGAATTTCACAGATCATGAAGGCAATTCAAGAAGGGCTTGTCCGAACTAATACTCATGCTATTTCAAATGCCCAAAAGGTTCAAAAATTTGTCATATTACCAGCAGATTTGACCACATTCACGGGAGAATTAGGTGAGTCAGATAATTTATTTTTACAATTTATTAGAAAAAAAATCATACATAATTAATTAAAAGTGTTTAGCCAACAATTAAACAAATTTCTACTAGAAGTTTAAGGTGGCAAATGAGTCGCAGAGATGCAAAAAGCAATCTGGATTCATGACCAACAGTAAAGGTAACATTTAGCGTTTAAAATAGTAGGTCAACTAAAACTTACTTTTGAATGCTAAAAGCTGCTAACAAACAAATGCTGACTGCCATTGATCATGAATCCAGAGTATTTTTTTTTGCAAGTTGGCGACTCAAAATGTATTCATATAGAATGAAATCACTCGACTAAACTTGGGGTGGAAGTGCCATATAGTAGAGCTGGCCAACTTGATTAAGAACAACTTTTCTGATTTCTGACATTCTGCGATTGACTTTCTTTAATCTATTGTATGAATTAGTTTTTTTTTTCTGCGAAATATATTAAGGAATGGATTAGTTTGATATTGAGTACATTATAATTCAAAAGAAAATAACTGAGCTAAAAATATTTTGGAGAAAGATTGCACTTTCATTTCTTCCCAAATAAAATTAAAATTGGATGCTATTGAAATTAAACAATTTTCAGTGTGATTATTTGTGACACTCACTAGACTATTATTTTTTTATAATCTCAAAATACAACAGAAACTCAAATATTCTTAGCAGCTCGTCCATATGAATTGTGATAATTTGAACCGCAGGTCTGAAAAAATTCAAGATCATTGAACAGGCCTTCATTCAATACGTTATTCGATAACGGTAAATGTTGATGAGGAATCATTTATCATTTAAATATTATATTCTGTTTTTAAGAAGTTGAAAAAAAAATATGTCGCCCATTGAATGCAGCACCATTGTTCAGAAAACTATTTAAAACTTGGAGTTAGATTAATTTCATTTTTAAATAGTATTAAAATGATTTGATTATATTTATTGACTATAAATAACTTTTAAAAAAATTATGGCAAAAACTACAAAACGGCCAAATAATTCAAAAATAGTAATTTTAAGCCGTGTTGCATTTAATGGGTGATGTGTTGAAATATGAATAACAAACACTTAAGTGTACATTTTCTATTTATATTGCAGGACCTACATTGAAAATAAAACGAAATGTTGTTGCAGACAAATATTCCGCACTAATTAATTCTTTATACGAGGATTAAAGAAGTTTGTTCACAATATGATGGCAAAATTGTCTTCCCTCCAACAGTAATTTTAATTATATTAAGTGTTAAATAGTTATATTTGTAATATGTATTTTAACTAAATATACCATTTTTCCATTTGAGAATTGGTCATAAGTATGGGTAATAAATATTGTGTGGTCATGAAGAAACTCAATGATTTAAAATACAAAAATATTTTGTACAAGGTGACAGTGGAAATATTCAAGCCAATGTGGGGGTGACCATGGCTATTGAAATTATGACTAATGCAGAGGGCGATCAAGGTTTTTTACAAGAAAATAGTCTAATTATCAAACTGAAATCTTCAAAGCTGATAACTATGGCTGTTCAGATTTCAGACAGATCTTTTATAATTAATTTTAAAAGTGAATTTGGTAAAATTAGGTAAATTATAATATATGGAATATTTATTATTCAAATGTTATTATGCGAGGTTATGCATTTGTGTTGATTTATAATTATATATATATTTTGGTCAATGTGCCAATAGAAAAAATGTGTTAATGTTTATATAATTAATGTTAATGTTTGGTTTGAAAATCTTGCCTTGAATAAATATTTTTATAAGGTACACTTTTGATAAAATATACTCATTCCATGGCACTCATTTTTGACATTAAAATTCCCAAAGAAAAACGTTAAAAATGTATTTATTTGTTAGTGAAACTTATAAGCAGTAAGAATCAAAATAATCATACTGTAAAAATAAAAATGCATTCAGATAAAAGATTTTGAATATTAAATCAAATCAAAAATAATTGACTAGTATTGCTAATATCAAATTATATTTTGTCTATTGGTTGTTAATTTAATTATTAAAACAGTATAGTTTTTGTGAGTATTTTGTCACAAATCTTCCATTGCTGTTAATTCATTTGTCAAAGTCCAACAGAAATGACAGCTGTGAGCACAATGTGTCCTGAGCATATTCTCTCACCTATTTTGTCATGCTTTTTTAACCTCAGTACCAATATTATCATCAGAAAAAATGCGTGCAGCGCTCAATTCTCAGTTGACTATAATTAGTAATGAATGTATTATTTAATATTTTATTCTATCCGATATGTTTTGACACTTAACTCAAAAAGGAGTGCAACAGAATAATAAAATTTACCACTCTTAACTACTGCATACGAGTATAGTTATAGTTCTTTTCTTGAATATACATTTTAATATGCCATGAAAAGATATTTATAACGAATATAGATCAGTTGTTTTGT
>JAGVSQ010000030.1:27403-48841 GCA_022683975.1 Rhyacophila evoluta
ATATTTATATATATATATATATAATTTTTAAAATGTATACTTTGTATCAACTTATTAAAATGTGTGATAAAATAATTAGGTGCTACATCATTGTGCAATTGGGAATATGTTATATATTGTAACAAATGGTACCAGTAGTGTAATTTATAATTTAAGTTTAATCTTTATTCCATTTAAAACAGTTCCTGTATGTATGATGGAATTCATATGAAAGCTTGTGAAAATTTAATAAAATATCCATTAGATAAAATGTTCTTTCACTTACATCTCCAATCACACTTGTTACCAAAAAGTATATGGGAATGTATGTAAAATAATCTTCCATTTCACATTTTGGAGCCATAGCTGTATCCGTTACTTTGAATATGCTGATGATACATATGTTCATACTAAAAATATCAGTTACAGGCATTCAGGAGGTAAAGCAATTTGTCTCAAATTATTTTGAAAATAAATGCAAGGAAGTATGATCATCTGATTACATGCATACGTAAGAGATTCTACTTTCCACCTAGCGAGAGTTAAAACTAAATGCCATTTGTTACATGCATGGATTTTATCAGTGCTGATTTATAATATAACATCTAATGGAAACTTAAACTGTATAATGAATTACTAATTATGCTCACCATCCACCCACCCCCTGACCTTACACCTGGTCTAATCAGGTGTATCTTAAAGCTCTGATATCAAGAAGCAATCCAGTTTATTCGATGGGAATATCTCAGCAGTAAGTAAAAATTAGGTTTCCACACACTCAAGTGGGCTGGTACTGTGAAAACAGGTTTTTTGTATCTAAAATTGAGATTGAGCTGGATGTAAAGAGCACACAGATTAGGGTATCTAAAAAAAGGCTATTGAGTCTAATCTCAAAGTAGATATGGTTGAAGAAGATGATAAATCATTTATTAATTATTATTTATTTTTTTAATCGTATTACAAATTAAGTACAGGTTTCTATAATAAAATTAATTGAATTAATGGTAGTTTAGTCATAAGCAGGAATGTAATAGTATAAAAGGTATAGCTCACTATAAATTTAATACTTTGAATATAATACTTTTCATCTATATAATTCCCTAAGTCTGATATCAACTTAGGTTTACTAATAAGAACATTATTTCAAGGATTTGGTATTCCTTTGATCAGTCTATTCCATAAAAGTTATAATATACTATTTAACAATCAAAACTATATTCAGGAAATCAAATTCCTTACATTAGAATAATCTACGTACAATACAGCATTTTCGATAATACATAACATTAAAATAAAAACAAATTCAGAAAAATAAAAAGAAATGCAAATATAAAATAAAAATAATATTGCGATTTTCTTACCAGCGAATACCAACACCTCAGACACAATAATGGTATGATAAAACTACTTTCTGCAGGTGCATATATTATAAGTGATGACCTTAACTTATATAATACTATATATGTAAATACTATGATATTACACAAAACATTGTAATCCAATTATTACATAATAAAAATGTGTAATTGGTTTTTTTTAATTCAATTACTTCAGGAAAGAGTAACAATCGAAAACAAAGACTGTAAGGCCACAAGGATATTAAATATTTAGTGGAATGGTACTTCAGATGTAGATAAATATTGACTAATGATGAAAAAAAAGTCTGATAATAATATATAATTTACGAACAGTGGACAGTAAATCGTCGCCAATATTGAAAGAACACATACCTTGATTAATTTGTTTAAGTCAAGTAAAAATTGTGTGCTAATGCAAAAATTTGCTAATGATACAACACATTGTGCTCCGCATCCGCTGTGCCGCGGCACAGTAGTGTGCCGTCAGATGATGGTGGGTGTACCGTGGTGTATTTTTCCAATACCAGAAAATTTTTGAAAGTTGCCGACATAACAGAAGCATTTCTTACTTTTTTTACTTGTGGTGTGGCATGAAATTTTGGAAAAAACGTCAAGTGTGCGATGAACGATAAAAGGTTACGGAGCACTACTTCACAAAGGGACTTAAACGAAAAAATTGAGATACGTGTTCCTGCAATATTGGGGATGACATTTAAGAAAATATGTGAAGACATATTAACGTGCTTGACCAATAATAGAATAAAAATAATAATCTAGATTAACAATAAAGATGTTTATTGTGTGTTCATTTTATTGTGTGGGAGAGATGGCACAGGCATCCCATTTGGAGGAATACAATCGGCCAGAGGCAAAGGTTTAGCAACGCCGATCCTCACTGTCCCGCGGGGTGCCCCCTTTAAGGCCTGCACTGCCTGATCGAGTGAAGCATTTTCTAGAATCTAAGAGATCAAGTCACACTTAATGTATGTTTAAGATATAAAACGGCTAAAATTTTGAGAAAAATTCACAATTATGACGAGTGTTTGATGTCTTGATAATGTTTTAATTTTATAGGTTAAACAAAATTAACAAAACAAAAGAAAATTTGATTTCCCAATAATTAAAATAATTTTCAAATATTTAGGTGATATTAAGAATACAGAAATTAGTAAAATATTTCCATAGTAAGAAATCCATATGAAATTCTGATTAATGTTATTGCTAAAAATGTATCATAGGCATTGGTAGGTTGGAAACTTATATGCAGAAGAATATGTAAATAATGTAAAAGTATCACTGATTTTCAAGTTTCACACATCAGTGTAAATTTTCCCACGATTTAATCATAATGTGAAAATAGTTGATGCTCTTTTTTACGACTTACAAGTATCCACAGAAAAAATGTAATATTCTGTATAGATATGCACTGTTTACTTTCCTACATTCTCAGTGAATATGAATCAAATCAGACTAAAATATTAAACATGTATAAGATATATTATTTCATTATAAGCCAAGCTTGAAAAAATATAACAGAAAAAATATCTGAATCATTACCTGGTCATTGACTGTCAGAAGTCTATCTCCAGGAATGAGACGGCCATCTTGTTGAGCAACTCCACCAGGGACAAGCGATCGTATGACAATCACAGCATGTGCTGGTCTCAGAGGGTCTTGATAATCCAGGATGGAGAAGCCCAAACCTCTCTCTCCCTTCACCAATTCTGTAAAATTAATAACAAACTGATAATCTTTCAAAAACATATATTGAAAGATTCCTAGTACTAATTGTAATGGGCATAAAGTTAATAGAGTGAGTAAGCATATAAAATGTAAATATGAAAAATGAACTTACCAATAATCTGTGGTTCTGATGACCACATAGCAAGTCCTGTGAGGGGTTCAAGGGAGCGCGATCTCAATCGAGCTCCAGACAAACTGCCACCACCCGCTGAACTCCCAGAAGTACCACTTCCACATTCTGAATCTCCTCTTCCACCACTCCCTCCTCCGCCGCCGCCGGCTCCAGCCAGGCTGCCATCAGATTTGGCTTTGACAAGAGCTCCGCCAACAGCCGCACCTGAAACCATACCTGCCGCCGAATCTGCGCCTCCACCACTAGCAGTCCTGGCACACACCAGACATACTTGGGGAGGTAACTCTTTCAGTATGGACACTACTTCCAGATGATTCATCCCCAACAATCTGTGACCATTCACCTCTGAAATCATCCCGCAAACTTTTAATTATATATGAAAAAGTGAACCAAAAAGTAATAATTAATATTTTTGACTGATGGTGCTTGATGGAAATTGATTTTAAATTCTAAATTATTTAAAACTGGTAAACTTCCATATGTGACACATTCATATGAAAGTTTAACAGTTTTAAATAATTTAGAATTCAAAAAGTAATACTTGATACATACAGTGTTGTGAAAAATTACAAAATATGAACATAATGATAAAAACTATTAATTCTTGTTTTAAATACTTAGTTTTACCAAAAATAAAAAGAGATTTACATATCCTTTGATTTGAGAATACACGAAGTATGGGCTGTATTACTCAATTAATTACCGATTTATAAAGGTTAATTTGGGAACTTTCGGCTCTCCCTTCGGATAGGCTGGGTTAATTAATTGAGAATGGTTTTATCCAGTTAATTTTTTTTTATCTAATGAAAGTGATGCCCGATTGAAATGAAATTACTAATTAATATGCTGATCAATACTCAAACCATAATACGATATATCACTTAAGACTATCCATTAAAAACCTCTTCTTTTGCGAAATTAATTAAGTTATTTAAATGGTGATCAAATAAATAAAAAAATATATGTTGAACATCTAAATGATGCAAACTGAATTTGTAAACCTATTAAAAGTATTACATCTGATATACACTCAATAATTTTACCGAGAAGTTCATCTCCTGATCGTAGTTTAGTGGCTCGACCCACAGGACCTTCCGGCAGAACACTCCGGATGTAGTGATGAGGACGTACTTCTCGGCCTCCTTCCTCTACGTCCACTGTTCCCTCAAGAGAAATTCCAAGACCTCCTCCACCTTTAACTACGACTCCCACCACAATTTCGATAGCGCTTCCTGAAAATTAAAATTTTTATGATATTGGATTTTTGGAATCTATTGTGTCTACACTGAATGTGTGCTGGATTCTAAAATTATCTCATGAGTTTATCAATATTAGAGGAATCCCAACTTTTGTCAGATAAGCACTTCATGTGGATTTTTAAAGTTAGTAGATCACATATAAATACGTAGGCCATGCTGAAATTTTACACTCCTGGCCACTTATAAATATTTGAGTTTTAAATATAGAATTTCATTTATAGAATGCTATAGGTCAGATATCTCTTATCAATTATTTTTGATGAATAATCGAAATTCACCTTTCATACTGAAAATGGATTTAGTGTGAAAAGATTTTGGCCGTTATTAGTTAGTTGGTGCTATATTCCTCAGAAACTCACATTAGACCAGAAACGAGCTTGTATCGATTGGTGCAAAAAATATTGCTGAAGTTTGACCATAGGTGTTCAAATGCTGTTTATGACATCATAACAGGAGACAAAACGTGGATTTTTTGTTATAATCCAGAAAAAAATAACATTCCAGTGAATGGGTCTTCAAAGATGAGAACAGACCAAACAAATTGCAACAACATAAATGATCAAGTTTTTTCTTTCAAACAGGTCATGTCTGTACTGTGTCTTTAGAAGAAGAAAAATCAATCCATGCTGATTGGCACACGACCATTTGTCTGCCCAGTATTCTTTTTTGTATGTCCAAAAGTTTGCAAGAACCGACTGAGAAACTGCATCCTCTTGTGCCACGACAATGCTTCCGCTCACACCGCGAACCAGTCAAAGGCATTTTTATGTTCTGAGAAAGTAGAGCTCATGACCCATCTCGCTTACACTCCAGGCCTAGGACCTTGTGATTTCTTCCTTTTCCTCAAAATCAAAGATTTGATGTGAGGTTTAACATTTACAGAGCCAAAAGAGGCAGTGATAGGTTTCAACCAACACACTGAAAACATGCCCTCAGATGAGTCAACCTCTTGTTTTAAAGAATGTTTTGGGCAAATAAAGAAGTGTTTAAAATATAGCGGAGAATATTTGTAAAGTAATAAATATATTAGTTTCATTATGAATAGTTTTATTTATGAGTTACACAAAACTTTCAGAATGGCCCACGTAGCATACAATATTTACTTACCGAGGTCTCATAGTCTCTCCTCCTGGAGAAAATGAATCTAGCAAGTGGTTGTGTATTGAATATGTATATACTAATAGGTGAATATATGTGACAATCTCTCATTACATTGTGCGTGGTTTAGAAGTGGAGTAAAATCTTTTTTAAATCACCGTTTAGTGGTAAATTTTCAATTATTATGGCAATTATATTTGTGTCATAGAATAGATTCAGAAATTTGATTTTTTTTACAGTACATTTTTAAATCCGTAATATATAACAATATGTAAAACATGAAATCTATCACTAACCTAAAATCAACTTCCATTTATTACAAATGATCTCTTCCATTTCGTCGGTAACAGGAATTTCAAAGCCGGGAGCGTTTTGGCCAGCTGGGTGGGATAATCCACGGGACATTCCTAAGGCATGATTTGAAGTTTCGACAAGCATATCAGCATCATCCAATGAATTGTTTGATAGATTATCACAATCCAGTTGGTTAACGGGAAAACGAAGAGATCCAGACGCTGTTGACTGGCTCAATCCGAATGAACTGGAAGCAAACATTATGACAACCGAAAGATAAGTTAGAGAATGTACACAAATATATTATATCAGCAGTGATGTATTTATAAAATAAAGACACAATATATTCTTTCTTCACTTTTATATTTCTTTTTTATAATTAGTGAATGATTTAAAAATGGATACTAGGAAATTTTTCAACTTGTCCTAATAAATAAATTATACACATAGACGCAAAGAATATGTACTACATAATTATTTAAACAATAATTTGAAACATTGTAGATTCATCACTAATGCTGTGCTAAAGGTGAATATAAAAATGTGTTAATAAATTTTTATACTGAATTACGAGTACCGGCCGATTGATTACTAGATAATTATTAATGACAGTTATTAAAATATAAATTTTACCAGAATAATTGTACATTTTTTAGTCCTTAAAAATTATTCTCTATTCTTTCTAGTTATCTGTCGATTATCTATGGTACTCACCCGAGTTTATTAAGTTGTGACATGGGTATGTGCGTGATCTGAGAGTCAGCATCAGTGTCAAGTCGATGCAAGTGTAAGAAAGGATTTGCGGCCTGGACTGGGGCGACAGTTACTGCAGGAGCTGGCCCCAGTTCATTGGCCGCGATTGCTTGTTGGAGCTGCTCAAACTTCGGTCCACGAAGATATCTGTAAATAATACAAAATAAATCAAAAATTAGTGCTACAATATATGACAAAAATTATTCTCTCACACATTTTACAAATGATAGTAGAGTTTTCATACATTTGATTAAGTAAATTGTTTTGCAATTTAACTATGATTCATTAGGATTTAATTAGGATTGTGACTTGGTGAATTGATCACTCACTTTCTTTTTGTGTGATTCTTTAGTATAGTTTAATAGCATATAATATAGAACCAATGTTTTGGTTCTATACAAAATTTGACACGATGGAGTAATCCCTGACAATTTTTGAGTTACACTATTAACTAAAAGCTTCTTAAAAGAGTAAGTGATACAGGAGCTGCTTTTTAAAAATCAAATTTATTTTTGATATTATGATAGAAGAAATACCGTTCGAGGCTCAAAGTAACGGTACTGCCACTACTTCGGAGAGCATCTACAGCGCAGTGATTAGAGCGGCCATGCAAACTTGCTCCATCCACTGCAACAATTCTGTCATTTACACGAATTCGACCACTTCTCGCAGCTGCACTTCCTGTTGTTACTGACTTCACAAATATTCCAGACAACTCTTCTTTTTCACATACATAACCTTTAAATGAATAAATTGGTTATTATTAGATTGAGTGATAAAACTGAGATAGATATGTGTATACAATATTTCATATTAGTTTTTCAATATTTAGTATAATGGCATCAATATTTCATAATTTCATAATTATGGATGAAATGAAAGATATCACGGATGAAGCTATTATTACATTGGTTAGAGTAGTAATACAATATCACAAGTTAGATATAATCTTGATATGTATGTGTAAAGTGTATGGGTATTTTTTAGAGTATTTATGATGTTTGATTGAATGGTCTACTAATTGCAATCACACTTTAATAAAAGGTAATAATTTTGCTTACCTGCAATTGTGATTCCAAGTCCATTTTCATCCTTTTTAAGTTGCACAGTAAATTTCTCTGTTTCAGGTAAGTCTATTTCTAAGTGATCTGAAAAGCACATTTAGAAGAAAACCATTGAATTTTAATGTAATTTGACCATATTGTTCATCTGACAACTGATAATTACCATCTGTTACAACTTATTATACAAATTTAGACTAGTTTCATATCATTTATTATATGTATTTCTAATTCTTGGTACTGCAATAAATTGAATATAAAGAACGTATTATTTTTAATAAATTTTAGTATAAACTTTATTCTGTAGTCATCGAAATTTCATATTAATGTTGTCATATTAATTGCTAATCATTTAAATGAACATATTGTGTAATATTGCATAGTTAGGCTTAAATCTAAACATTACATGAAATTCTATAGCTCCTCTGTGAGATTTTGGCTATAAATTCATTATATTATATTTATGCTATTTTAATTGCATAATATGTGTTTTGTTGATGAATATTTTATGCTGTATAAAAATGTTCAAATCTTTCTTTTTACTATGTGTCTTATAGGGAAGTGGAAAAAGTTTATGTTTATATCTTACCCAAAGGAATAGCTCCGACTGTGTCAGAATCATCTGCAGTATCAGCATCATACAAGAAAGCTTTGTCCAGCAAAGGTGGAGGAGTAGGCGATGGTGTTACTTGAGAATTAAATATTTCTGGGAATCCCGCATCGGTGAGATAGCGATCTAATGCTTCTTGATCGGTAAGTAACCTATAAAAATTATGTTATTAACCTATAGAATTCATAAAAACTGTGTAACATAATGTTCCAGAATGTCATACAATTGTTAATAATTTCATTATTGACAATATTTATTGTACACACCTAGTAGGCACAACTGGAGCATCAGAAAGCGTGGGTCCAGCAGAACTTGCTGGATCGGCAGGACGAGCAACCACTAAGCGGACATGAGTTCCACTTCTTCGCAGCACTCCGGCTACTTGCTCAGAAACCATCTCTATCAGCACCACCTACAAATATAAATCCATCGAAATTTTAATTTTTTTCATCATATATTCAATGAAAATCCATTTATTGGGAACACTGATCATTACAAGTTTTCTGTCTTCACAACCAGACATAAAATAAATGGATAGTTATAGAAAATACATTTTATGTGTCTTACGGAAAACCAGATAATTTTTGCAGACTGGTTCTACAGTTTTGAATATTAAAAAAAACTGATGCTCCCGATTTTAGTAGTTCAGAATTCTCACTAAGCTCACAAATAAGTCTGGAGTTGTGTAACTTAAGCAGAAACTGTTGTCTGTCAATTGAATGAATATTCATTATTCACTTAAGAATAATTTTTAATGTTATTATTCATATATTAAAGAAGTAATAACTTACATCACCAATTTGCAAAATATGATCTCCTGATTTCAGTCTTCCATCACGATCAGCTACACCTCCAGGCAAAATGGTTTTAACAATAACACCACTGGTACGGGCACCGATAATACCTATTAAAATATTATAGCTTTATAAATATTATAAGTGCATTCAACGAGATTTAGATTATAGACTACACATTATAACAAAATTATTCACATATACTAGGATAAAATGTACAAGTATATTTGTAATGCCCTTAGTTTAAAATGATTTTTTATGAGATCAATATCATTTAGAATATTATCATCAGCTGCAATTGTCAGAATTTTATTTTTGTCATCCCAACAACTGACAAAAACTTATAAACAAAAACATTTGTTTCTCAACATTTCCTCCTAACCATTATAATTCTCTATATGTATAATCTATATGAAGACATAACACCCTAACTATGATTTCATCATAGATGGTAGTTGCAATTTATGACCATTTTATTTATGCTTCAAATTTATGTAGCTGTAATGTTATGTAAAACAATAAAGGAGAAGAAAATTTTCAGAATCGTATGTATTATATAGTACTCACCGAAACCTAATCCAGTACCATCATTGACAAGGTGAATCGCTTCAACCTGCGCCCAATCTGAAGGGAGAAGGGGAGGTGAAGAAGCAGGAAGGGGAGGAGGAACACTATCTTCATTTCCTCCCCCGCGAGCAGCCACAAGTTCTACAAGTCCACGAGCTTGCTGCAAGATACTTATCGCCTGTGAATGTTGAAAAAGACATATTTATTACTAAAACATACTTTGGGCGATAATGTTGATTTGTTTCACAATGTTTATCTTTATTCACACTCTTAAGAGTATGTTTAATAGTATAATGCAAAAACTTTAGATATATTACATTGTAAGTATAACTATCAAAATGTGCATTATTCTAGTGATCCGTAACTTTATCTTTCATAGCACAGTTGACACCTTCTCCAAAATTTTGCAGCACACAAGTAAAAAAAAAAACTAAGAAATACTGCCATAGTGGTGGTATTCTTCATGTTTATTTTTATATTGGAGAAATGCGCCGCGGCACAGCGGTGACGGAGACTGCACTATTCTCTTTGGCGACTAGATTGAGCCTCAAGTAAGTTTTCACTACATTGCTCAATTTGGTTGATATCTATTTTTGCAGCAAGGAACGGTTGCAGATATATTTTTAAATCGGATTATATATCAATTTTAGTCACACTCTAAAGCACCTGCTGATGTGAAATATTGGCATCAATAGGAGGCCCATCAATAGCTAGGATTCTCTCTCCATCTTGGGGTGTTCCCAAAACAGTGTATCCTAAGCTGTGGGGTGGTGAAAGCTGAGGCACTCTTTGTTCTTCTTCTCCGTCCAATCCTCCATACAATCCACGAGTTTGTAAAGCTAACTCACCTGTCAAGAAATATAATATTTATTACTTGATCTTGAATTCTAACTGAATTATCCTTATATTTTAAATGGAACCGATAGACTCAACCATGAGCCGATTGATTGTTGACAGGGAGAAATGAGAATGAATAACCATAATAAGCATGCTTCTTGAGATGCCATGACTCAGAGACATGGTATCTAAAACTACAGCTTGGCTAAGAGCACAGGTCAAGATCTTAAGTCTGACATTTCTATACAAATTCTGAGTTGTTGTAATCACATAATGAATGTACAAGTATGTTCATGGATATGTAAATAATTTGATGTCAAATGTAGAGGATGTTGACACATACATGTATTTTGAATGTCATTCAAGCCATTGCCTCAAATTGTTAAGGCAGCCTGAACCATCAGAGTTAATCATCATAGTAGACCATCCATTACCCTATGATTTCTAAAAAACTGATTTATACACAACAGATTTAACATAAATGGATGTATATCATGTAGCTTTACATTTTTTCATGCTTATACAGAGTGAGACCACATAAATAGTGAGGTGGCTAAATGATTAGTGTGCCCTTAGGAGCCGGAGGTTGTGGATTTAAATTCTACGAATACATGATTTTTAAAAATCCAAAAATACAGGACTGGAAGCCCAATGAGTTAAGTAATTGGCTGGCAACTAATTCTTGAGAAAAAATCTGTCAAAACTAATTTTTATAATGTGGAGATCCATATCCTCTATTTTTGGAGTGGTAATTTTCTCACTGTCCGGTTCCATATGCTCCACTTTCTAAGTGGACATGGTAAAACAAAAAAATATAAATATTTGATATTCATTCAACATTACAACAAAACATATACAGATAAATTTTCCTATACTGAATATAAAATGCAAAATATTTTAACAGCTTAACGACCGTGGGCTCATATTTGAGTCTTGACAGAATATTGGTTGGTGACCAACGACTCATATGTAAGTCTTACGCCAAACGTTTATTTTCTATGATAGATACCTGAGTTATGATTTAGCTTAATTGTGAATGTTAACGAGAGATGGTAAAATATTATTTCAGTTTTTTGCACATTTTCTCACGAATTTCGCCAGCTATCGTGGAAAATTCTGCAAAAAAATTGCGGGCGTAAAGCTGTTAATATTGATATTCATATACTTTTAAACACATTTATAATTTGTATATTGTAAATATATTATGCTACAAAAATTACTAATATGCTTTCATTACCTGCAGGTGTAATGTCAAAATCACCGGGTAAAATCGATGGGTGGTGTGCTATTTGAGTTGCCAACATTCCCATGGAATCTTGAAGCGTGACAATGCTTCTAAAAACCGGATTCTCTAGAAGACCAAGGATCAGCGCAAAATCTTCTGCTGTCGCATTCTTTAGTAAGAAAAGTAGGGTCAAGTGACCATCATTAGTAGTATATATTAAAATACTTTCTACTATATGACAACCAGAATTTTTAAGCTGGTTGTTGTAACATTGAAAAAAAGTACAAGTATCAATATTGGCCGAGTTGGCAATTCGACCCTGGAGGCTACAAAGATCCCACATCTAAACATTTTTAAAATTTAGAAAATGCAGAACTAGATTTAATACTTGATCCTTGTATAAAAAAATGCCACTATAAAGCATATTATGTTGACAAAAAAATTTATTATTTGTTCATTATATTAGATTAAAACAATTAAAGCAATATATTTGATATTCTATGATATCTATAAGGGTTTTGCCTAATTTAAAAAAATATATTTTTCTTTGATAAGCATCCCTGTTACCCCTTTAAATTGGTATTAATGAAGATTGCATTAGTATCATTAATAAAAAAACCATCTGTTTTATACTCACAAACAGTGCATTTTGGAAAAAAAAAGATGCCAGAACTCACATCTTACTAGTCTAAAGAATATATATTTTTAAGCTACTTCTAGAATATTACAAAAATATGCACTGCTAAGTACACTATAAAAAAATACCGGTTATAACAACAAAAATGAATGACGTCAATAATGAGTAATTTTCATTGTATGTTAGATTGTAGATGAAATAAATACCTGAAGTTTCGGATCATCACTTTGGTCAACAGCAGTTTTTATGGCTTCTAACTGTTGTAGAGCACTAGAAATATCTGCGTTGAGATGCATTTTTAACGCTGATATTCAAGTATCCCTTAAAACATAAACTAAATTTCTTTTAAAGGTCAAACTATGCATGTGATGTGCTTCCAATATACTGCAAACTTAAGCATGAAAATCGCGAAAGTTCTGTAACTAACTTAAGATACTAGAATAGGTTTTAAACAATACCAATATAATGTCAAAGACATTCTTCAATAGCTGGCGCTTTCAAAATACATAGTTGGAAGCATTACTTATTTATATCTACTAAATTATTTACTTATCGACTAAACAGCTCACTTATTATAATGTATTGCCAAATACTTAAAGTGACGCAAATGTTATATTTAGTTGATATACATATTTGACATTAATTTACTATGCATGTTCAAATTGAATGCCAATACTATCGAGAAGGTAAAGTTCACATTCGTCAATATCATCTTTTAAATATGTACTTACGTGAGTGACTTGAGGAAATTTAATTGTTCGATTTTATGTTATGGAGCAGTAGAGGCATTATTGTTTCACGAAAACATAACTTTCCAGCAGTTTGACGTTTTACGTCGACATTAGAGGTGTTAGAATTTGGGTATCAAACACTTAGTATTGAATACTTGAAACCGGTATTAGTACCCAATACTTAATTTGAAAAGTATTCAATACTAATGATTACTTTTGAAAGAAGCGGCTACTTTTTAAAGAAGTGGTTATTTTTTAGAATGAGTACTCCTCAAAGTTAAAGAACCAGCTAACTATGGCGTGAGACTCAAAAAAATACGAAAGTTAAGATTTCAGCAACCTCAGTTCCCAATTATGAGTATTTACAAAATTGAATGAGTACAAAAGTACCCAATACTTGGTACTGGTTACTTATAAAAAGAGCTGGTAACCACGAGTACTCAAAAGTACCGATTCGGATATTACCAGTCGACATTAAGACTTTATGTTGCCAACGAATTGGATTAAATTTTTTTTATAAAAAAATATTTCAGTATGGCATCTATTTATTTTTGAAGCAGCAGTAGTGTCATATTTTGTGAAATATATAGTATAATTTTTGTTGTTTATTGTTTCAAACATATTTGAATGTTTTATAGGGCTTGATCAACTATATAATATAGTACTTTTTAACTTGATTTTAAAACGATGGCAATACCGTGTGACAGTTACGAGTGACCAGTGACGTCTCTTGTAATTCAGTACGTGGTCTAATAGTGTTGAGATATAGAAATAAACATTGTACAAATCGAAAAGTTTATCGAAGGTCAAATACCATGAGTGTCTTCTATAATTGAATTATTATAAAAGTCTCAAAATGTTTGCATACATAGGAATACTTTTGACTATTTTAACAATCAATTCAAAGATTTCTGTTGCCCGGAGTTCTAATGTTTCCCACGTAACAACAGAAGAATATTACAACCTCGGAGTGGAATCGTACCTCGATGAAAAATGGCAAGATTGTATTGATAATTTTGAGAATGCCGTGAAATCCTATAAATCAATTCTTTCGGCAATAGCCGACTGTCGTGTGAAATGCCAACATGAGAAATTTGAACCACTAATGAAAAGAGATATCGATGATATGCATTTTTATGAAAAAATGGTGCAGAAAACTCTGTGTTTTTTAAAATGCACAAGAACTCGTTATCCGGATGTGGTGTTCGATATCTCGACTGATCAAACGCTACAAAAACAAATGGAGGAACTAAAGCCTTATACATATCTACATATATGTTATTTTCAAAAACAACTTTTGCAAAAAGCGGCATCCGCGTCTTTTACATATCTAATCCACTACCCAGAAGACAAGGTAATGAAAAGAAATCTGGAATACTATCTGACTTTGCCTGAAGTTGACGGTCGTGAAATAGTTAATTATGAATCTGAAGAATATATCCCTTTGTATTTACACGGAATGAATGCATATGCGAATGAAGATTGGGATAACACTGTAGCTTATATAGAAGAATCGCTTCTATCTTACTTTTCTGCAGATTTACGTTGTAGAGTATTATGTGAGTCTTCCTTCGATCAAGGCTGGTTTCCAGACTTTGTGGCATCTGTATCGAACCACTACACATACTGCCTTAAATGTAAACAGGGATGCAACGACCAGCTGAAAACAATCGATGGCATGAAGGGTAAAGAAATACTAGCAGATTTTTATAACCACTTACAGATATCATATTACAAAATCGGTCGGATCGACGAAGCCTGCCAGGCAGTTGCTAGCTATCTTTTAATATACCCGTCTGACAAAGAAATGATCCATAATAAAAAGTTTTATAGTAGTTCTGCAGATCCCGATATGTTTACCCCTCGGCCAGAGATTGTTCACTTTTTAGCAAGAGAAGAATATGAAACAAGACTTTTGAATTTCGTTGACCATTCCTTTTCTGCAGAGTTTCAATTGGATAAGAATAAACAAAAAAAAATAGAAATTACAGATGTTAATGAAACATCTAACGATTTGTGACTTATTACCATTTATAGCCCAGTTATTCGATAGTAATATTGATTAAGAAATATAGCCATGACATATTAGACTGTGAAACCTGTGCTGGCGGAAGAAGCTATTAATTGTTAATGTTTTGTGATTTTTAAGCTCTTTCAATATTGTTTTGGAAAAGTCTTAACACTAGTCAAGAAAAAAGCATCTTGGCTTCCTTTTTTTTTTAAATCCAAACATAAATAAGGCGACTTATGCTTATGTTCTACTCAATGATATACTCATCAAAATTTAAAATGTGTTCAATATGTCTGTAGAAAGTAACTAGTTTCGAAAAATAGTGCTTTCTGTTGCCTGTAAAATGATACTTAAAATTTATTAATTAGGTATACTTACAAGCGTGCCTTTCCTCTCATTTAGACAATTTACTTTTTTTATGAACAGCGTAATGTTTGTGATACTATTTTCCAAATTTATTATATGTCTCAGTTTTGGTCCAACATTAAAATAATTTATATTATTAAGATACCAATGATTGTGCCATAATTATTTTATCGAGTAAAAATAAGAATCTTTCTTATTTGGGAAATATTTTGTAGTTGTAAATATATGCAGTTGAACTTGGATATAACAAGAGCAAGTGGACCAAACCATTTTCCTTGATATAACTGCAACTTTTTCATTTGGCTTATATTGTGTTACATTGTCGATAAATAGATCTTTCTTCTTTCATATGAGAGATGTTAAAGAGATCAAAGAAAACTTTTTACACACTTCCAACATATTTCATGCGTACAATTTCTACAACTGGGCCCTGTTATGACTGAATATTTGTACCATTCCACTGAGTACCAAATGTTCGATTAATCTATGGAGCATTCATTATAACTATGAGTGTCTAGATCTAGAAATAAGCTCATATTAGTAATCTTGATATAAGTGTGCTCTGTATAGTGTAACCAAGTTTGACTGTTCAAATAAAAAATGTTCCTTCATAAAAATTTCAAAGTGCCATGGACAAATATATTTCCCTGTATAATTCGATGAGCTAGTCAGAAAACTTTATCAGCAAAAGTGCAACTTTACAGGAGAGCAAAAAAAAGTGTTTTTTGCTTTCTTGTAACTCAACTAACGAAATGTTTTTTAAAAGTTATGGTTTATATTTTTAAATCTATTGCTCTTAAAAAAATATGAATAGTTTTGTGCGAAAAGTTATTGTTAATGTTCTTTGACACTGACTAGAATACTGATTGTGACAGCTGTAAACGTTTTTTGACAATACTAGTTAGCGTCTGACTAATAAATAATTTAAGCAATAAATTGATAAATAAGTACAAAACTTTCATTAAAAATATGAAGCCATTTATCTAGCATTTTCTAGCTTCAAGCAGTTTGTTAAATCAACAACTATTTCTTCTACTCCTATATTTGTTTCCTTAGAATTGTTTGTAGTCGGAAATTATATAGAGTATTTTAATTATTACTAAACATATTTAATGATAACAGTACACATTACTTTTAAGTTGTATGAAAATTGTTGTTATTGTAACTAATTGAATATAAATATAATAATTATAATACAAACAGCAGAAAAGTAGTGTTCATAACACTAAAACACAAATGCACAATACCCACAGTGACACAATATTTATGACGAAAACTCATTTTAATTCTCTTTTTTTTAATATAGGGAAAAATAATTATCTAGAATTTTTGCTTTTGATATTATTTATAAAGTAAATTTAAGTGGAGAGCATCAGATTTTGACATACATGTACTCAAGGTATTAGCACAAAAATCAAATTATTAACTCCAATAAAATAAAACAATTTTTAAGGCCGATAAAAGAAAGATCTTGAAAAAAATCATCACACAACCATTAGTAAGGAAAGCTATTATAAAAATGTTCTGTAAAATAAACTAACAAATGACGGATACAAACGTTCGGTTTCTTAGATTTTATTGCCTCGCTTATCGATTGTTTAATAATAATCATTCTATGCTTGGTTTTTGTCCACTGTCCATCTTAAATTTCTGGGTGGACTTTCCCCATAACCCCCTAACTATCCTAATTACTTTTCAAGGCGGTAAAGTAGTGGCAGTGGCCTTTGTCAATAATACATGATTGATGCCTTGAATCAGTTTTAGAAATATTGCTTAAATTGTTTTTCAGCCTTTGCCTAGTTTAAACTGCCTAGAAAATTTATAAATATGTTGGTGTCAAAAAACATTAACGCCTGTTAGTATTACTATTTTCTAGTCAGTCACAGCCACCGTCAAAGAACGCCAAAAGCTTATAGTTTTTTGATATTAAACAAAGACAGCTTTATGCACTTAAAGTTAAACTTTAACCACGATTTAGTTAAAAACTATAAAAAATTGACACTTGCTTATTTGACTATAATATAGAAGAGAATGTAAAATAGCCAAATCAAAAAAAAAAACGCATTTTTCTTATCAAAGTTATCAGACACTAAGCCATCAAATTCTCAATACGAATACAAATTAATTTTATGTATAGATATAGTCAATCTACTATTGTAGTAAAAATCTGACCGCAATGTACTTTACAAGTTGCGTACAGGAAATTTTTTTAACATATTTACTTGCCTTTTATAAATTTATATCTATTATCTTGTTTTACCAAATATACCATATTATCCAATTGATGTGTTTTATTTGATCCACTTGTCACATTTTGGAATAGACTTTGTCTCTGTTTTAATAATCTTTCAGGTAGATATATTGAGTGAGTATCAAAAATTCTTTCTTAAGTTGGCACCACAAAACACGTACACACCAATCCACTTGCATAGTTCGACATTTCAAGTGGCGCAAGGGTGTCCAGCTGAAATCATTTGTTGGACCAAATGAAATATTGCAAGTCTTTGATGAGCTATCCGGACTAAATAAGAAATATGGTAATCTAGACCAGCTTTTCCCAACCTTTTAGCACCCGCAGACCTGCTAAAAATAGGATAAATATTTAGAGGACTGGTAAATCCAGGAATAAAAGCCATTGTTTGTATCTATTAGCATTGTTAGTTTTTAAACTTATATTATAGCTGGTACAAAAACATGAACAAATAACGATCTTATTGCGAATACAAACAAAAATATAACGTGGGAAAAGAATGGTGTTTATTGAAGTATTCACACAGATTAGTAAATTAATCGTTAATAAAAAAAACTTGTCGTATTTCAAGAAGGCAGTAAGCCTGAAATCTGCTGTTGCATGCTTGCTATATTAGTTGATGACTGCTTCAGTGTTGTTTTGAAGAGACAAAGTGCTGCATTGACATCCAATCGGTTGTATCTGAACAGTAAACTTGCAGTGCAATTGTTTTTAGTGATACTATTCTTTAAATCGATGGCATAATACAATAAGAACAAAATGGGCGACAACTATTCACAGACCATCAAAAAAATTCTGTGCACCAGCGCTCGTGCACAGACTGCCAGTTGGGAAACACTGATCTAGACCATAGGTTTTTAATCTTATTTGCTCTACTGTCTTCTTTTCGAAAAAAGAAATGAAAATTCCTTTTTAGGTCATGTAATTAATTTATTCTATAAGGAGCCAGCACCCACCAAATACCTGAACCACCCCACTGAAATATCCCCTCTAGAGCCCCCCAAATACTTCTGAACCCACTACCGCCCCTCTAGATGGCTTCAGCATCCACAGGGGAGCAGTACTGCCCACTTTGGGAACCTATGATCTGTAATATACATATTATTTAGTGTAAATATTGTTTTTATTGAATTTGTTTATAGGTTCACATAATACATTTAAATGCATACATACATGTAAATAATGGTTATGTATTATGTGTATGAAAAAAATGTATTGATTTTGGCTTAAAGATTCTTTTTCAAAATATCCACACCAAACTTATCACATGAAATATGTCTTGAAACACCTATTTTCAAAGGATCAATAACATCAAATATATCTTTTACACAACACTTTTCGATGACATGGGTAATATTAAAAATTCGGATCATAGAGGTTTTTTTTAATACAAGAGAAAAATCAAATACTTTTTCTTTAATATTTAAAATATTTTAATAAAATAAATGACAGTTGAGTATCACATGAGAAATACCCCGCCACCACGACAACAATCTAGCGTGAAGGGTTAGTAAAATTTCTGAATATGAATATTTTTGTAAATACGGTTCTTGTGACATGAAATTTTAGAAATAACATCAAGTGTGCTGTGAAAAATAAAAGATTACACAGCCCTGGTTTAATAGCACTAATAATCTACTTTGGCGTGTGAAATCCAAAAATTTATTATGTAGTCTACTTGCATATTATTTTATTCAATTGATCACTATCTGAACAGGATTTAAAAAAAAATTACTAGGGCAGATTTATTTATTAAAAACCAAACATTATTCATATATATATATATACATCATTATAAAAAAAAACAATTAAAAATAGTACTTAACTATGTAAAAGTAAAGAGCGATCATTCTCAGTATGTTTACAAAAACACATAATATACTTGACTTAGCACTCAGTAAATCTCTGCATATTTATATATGGCAGATTTCTAATAAAATACACTATTCTATATAAAAAGAATCAATTTTATACCGTTGGTTAACATGCAATAGTACTGAAACTGTGTATGATTAATCTTTCAGAAGTCAGAAAAATCACTTAATTGATATTATTCATGCAGGATGATTTTATTTCATCACAATTGAAATTGACACATAAGATGTTTTCTGGGGGATTAAAGGATATCTAATAAATGAAATAAAATCTCATGATTGTTCTAATTATTGTGTACCAATAATATATTTCAGATAGTGGAATATAATATCTTATAGAATGGCACTCTACAAATAGTGGTTTTATGTCTAAGATTACCAACGACTATAAATACAATTTGAATACTGAATGATATAATAAAAATAATTTTCTATTCATTGATCTAAAAACAATTGTCCATGAGATGAATGAAAGAATGTTATATCAGTTAAAATATAAATTTCTAACTACCTATAGGTGTTCAGCTACTGGAGATGTTTAATCCTTAACTGTACACCATAGTTATAACAGCTTTGATCTTTACTTTTAACTGTAATAAACATTGATAATATGACAGGCACCAAGCAAGCAGACATTGCTTGATATCGGACTTACACAGATAGTCGTCGACTTACAACCACAATCCGTTCCAATAAACAAGTCATAAGTCGGCTTACACAATAATTTCACTAAGTAAATTATAGTGTGTAATGATAATTTAAGAATGTTTTCTACGATCCAGTGTATCACCACTGTTATTTGTTGGGTTTCTCTATAATTCTGTTTTTATTATTTTTATAGTATGTCTTTTTTGCTTTATTAGTTTTCCTCATATTCGGATATCTTTACGTATCACTTTGTTTTTTTTTTTTGATTATTGCAATAATTATTCTTTTCAAATCAATACTTTCTTTACTTCTTGGTAGGTTGAGGAATTAATATTTTCCTTTTTGTAGACATCTGGTAAGGGCTTAAAAATGCTTATAATAAATACAGACAATTTTAAATCATCGATGACTACTTGTATACTCATATTAACTCATTATTGCTAATGTTATGAAAACTATTTGTTTGTATCATTTACAGAGATAGTCGAGGTGGTGGCGGGTTGTGATAAAAAAATATTAAAATATTCAGTTCAATACATAACATAACAGGCACACAAATAATACATGCTGACATTTAGTCTTGATCTAAATACATGTAAAACGTAAATTATATTGGTGATTTTTGAGTAGTCATTTGTTTTGTATTAGCAAGAAATGCCATTCCATGTATTCTGAAATGCTTGTCGTGCTCAATTTTGTTTTCAAATTGTTCATAACATATGGAGCACTGATTTTCATTTGCAGGATGTGCAGACATATCACTACCAAGATTGGCAATCGCCTGTACATCAACGCAATTATTCTTCTGCAGATATTCATCAATATTTGAGATCCCATGAGCAGTCAGCAAATGAGTCGCAAAAGAAGGTCTCACTGTAAAACTTAATCCACACTCCATGCACTGGTAGGCAGTTGACACATTTTTGTGAGTGATAATATGGTCATGAAATATGTTTTTATCAAGAGATTTGAAAACGCATATAGCACAAATGTGCTCTCCGGGATTGGGGACTTGAGATATTCCCAATGGAATGAACGATAGCCCATCCGCAATCAAATCTTCAGAATGTTTACGTTTAGCCCTTGACGTTTTCCGTTTACTTCTTTTATGTCTATTATCTTTCTCATGAAAAAAATTATTTATATAAATAGCATCGCCTTCATTGGTATTCATGTCATCATCATTATCATTATCATAATCATCATCAT
>JAGVSQ010000030.1:48851-67054 GCA_022683975.1 Rhyacophila evoluta
AAGTCTGAAAACATCACTACTTTGATGACCTACAGTTTTCTTTAAACTTGCAGCTCTACCATTATTGATGACATTTTTTTCATCAAAGTTTTTCTCCGAGGTTTTAAATTCATCAATACTACCACACAGTGGACATTTGATTGGCAGTTTACCCTCATCACACTTATTACTGTCACATAAATAAACAAATGATTTTCCACAAGCATAACATGTCATAGGTAAAAACTTATGATTGGGACGACTTACATCTAAGTTATTTTGATATGAACCGATTGGTTCCTCCGAGTGACTGGATGACGCTAAAAAGAGATCACGATGAAACGAGTATGATGTAGTTATATTTGACTTTTGGTGTTTGATACATTTAGAAATGTGTAACTTAAAGGCATCGAAATCTTGGATTGCACATTTACACCCATCGCAACGGTAAACACGCTTTACTTTCACATAATTTTCGTGTTCACCCATATGATCCTTGACTTCAGATAACTGCATGATTTTATCATTACAAAGATGGCATTGATAAACAGTATCGGTCTTGAAGTTCACAGTTTTTTCAACTTTATGAAAACGTAATGAATGCGATCTGAGGCCAAAGACGGAATTGAAGTTTATGGAACATTTACGACACTTGAAAAATTGCTTAGTATGACATGTGATGAAATGTAGGAGAAGCATATTTACTCGATGAGTTGATAAACAATTCATAATTCGACAATCCGCATCCAAGTCCCGTGAAAAATGAAAACAAACTTTGGATAAATGTGACCAAAATGACTTCAGTTCAGATAGCATGAGACCACATTCCGGGCAAATATACGGTGGTCTTGATAAGTGCACATTGTTATGAGCGACCTGAGCACATTTATTTGGCATTTCTAATTTACAATGAAGGCATGAAAATTTTTTAGTAAAATATTGTTGTCTTCGGTAATGATGAGTCTTCATAAGTTTCAAAGAAACTGCTGTAAAAGATTTGAATTTTTCCGTGCACACATTACAATCCTCATGGTACACCAGTTGATTATCGGTTTGAGCACATTCTGCAGATTTTAATAGATTCGTGAGTAGTGAAGAACTATTCGTTTGGTTTCTCTCTCTAATATCACTGGAAAAATTATTGTTTTTTTTAATATTCGCAAGCTTAAGTGAAGCCATTTCTAATTTCTCCATAGTCATGTTAGTAATTGCTGCATGGTCATATTCCAGATCAACATCACCAAGAGGCAAAAGCTCTGCAGGCAGAGGTTCTGCCACAACACCTGATAAGCTAAATGAGAGAGTAGAGCCGGTGTGTCCTCGTACATGTGCCAACATCATGCATTTATTTGTAAAAATTTTTTTTTTTTTACAAATCTGGCAATAATGGGTAATTTTCATACTGCAACGATTCACGTGAAAATCATAACTAGACTTCAAACAATATCTATAAAAAAAAATATCAATCTTAATATATATTATAGATAGACCATGCTGGCAATGTGATTATAACAATTTTATCATATTTCCAAAACGTTAGTTTCAAGCCTATTACAAAGTATATTCTTGATAGAGATTATAATACAATAAAATTTTAATATCGAAATGGATGACAAAGCAACTAATGATTCAGGCAAAAAATACAAGATTTCAAATCAATAAATACAGATGAAATACTTGTAATTATGATGGATGGATGGACCAATAATGAAATGGCCATTCATATCATCGTTAAATTATTACTTATAATTAATACTCACTTATCACCACAGTCTAGGCACCAAAAGCGACCTGACCCAAGTTCATCAACAGATTCATAAGGAGCTCTTTTCGATTTATGAAAAACATGTTCTTTCACAAAATTCTGCATATCTAAGGAAGACCTTGTAACTTCATTCTATAATAAGAAAATTGTTATGTGGATTTGTGTAGACTTTTGCAATAACAGCAATATAAATATTGGTATAATGACATCAAAGTAAAATCAGTTTGTTTAAAAAAATTGCCTGCATCGCTGTTTGGCTTTGGTACAATAATCTTTCTCTGGACTTAATTTTGCTCGAAGCTTTTATTCTGTAACTGACTGATTCAATCAAAACATATCACGATCAGGTTATTTCCTAGCTGAGTGACAGTTAATAAGTTAGTCGTAGAAGTTTTCGCAAATGCATGATTAAGTTGGCAGCATGTTGAAAGCGCTGATGGCAGCGTTATTCACACATACGTACAATGTCAATTGTCAATACAGCAGTAATTTTATCATATCTACCTATTTTAATACAGTACTAAAAAGTATTAAGCTACATAAATTTTCCTACTTTTTATTATTATTACTCTTACATTTACCGGTCCGCAAAATATCAAGTGTTGTCAGAAAATGTGGCATTTCTCTAGCCAACAGAATAAAAGGCAAATTATTGATGATAGTGTTCATCATTTATCCTTAGCTTACACAGAAGCGAGATTCCAAAATTTGACGCGGACAGTTGAATCATCAAAATAGCGCTGCCGGTGACCGCCAACTAAATCATGAATTTTGCGAAAGTTCTGTGACTACCTTAATAACTACCTCTTGACTAAGAAATATGCAGTATATATGTGAATGCGTGAATCGAGCTGCCGGAAAGACTTCAGTGCTTCCAATTTGCTGCCAACTCAATCATGTATTTGCAAAAAACGTTCTGTGAATAACTTAATAAGTACCACTCAGCCAAAAAATAACCTAGAATTAAAAATAGGGAAAAGGGTGGAATAAAACTTTAGAGAAACAATTATGGGTAAACATGAACGATTCGTGTCGCGAGAAGTGACGTTTCAGAATAACATGTCTGAAGTTGGCAGCACAAAGCATGGCCGCACACTAATACTAATGCACTCACACGCATTGGCGTTCAGACATGTTATTCTGAAACGTTACTTCTCACGACACGAATCGTTCACGTTTACCCAATCATGCCTCTTTTAAGCTCTTTAGCGAGTGAAAACAATTTATCAAAGGCCAAGTCCAAGTCAGTTTATATCTGTATAGTTTCTTAATACTCAAAATATAATGGCTGAAGGAATAAATAATTGGTAGCTACATCCATATACTAGCAACATCAATGAGTGAATCGATATACGACTGAATAAAATCTTTACATAAACCTATATTTAAGACATGCTACATAATTTCCATTCCTAATAAGTACCTGAAGTTTGGCGAGAAATTTTGTCTTAATATTAATTGGTGCTTCATCGGAGAGCATTTTCCGGATCGATGTAATTTTATTGATATTCATCTCGATAATTGCACTACAGACTAGCTTTAACCCACATTATTTGCTTGAATATATACATCGTGAGGACAAAATGGCTAGCCTGATCATTCTGTTTTTGACAATGACAGTACAGTGTTGCCAACTGTTATTCTCTTCCCAGTAGGGTAGCTATAGAAGTTAGTGTGATCCGGGGAATGCGGGTCGATTCTCATTGCTGGATTTTTAAAATCCAAAAATTGCAGGGTTGGATGCCCATTGAATTAAACAATTATCTGGCAACCAATTCTCGTGAAAAAAAGACGTGTTTTCACACCGTATAAATCTATATGCTTTACTTTTGGAGCGGATAGTAAAAAAATGTTATAGTAATAGGATAGAAAACAAAATTTTCGTGGCAAAAATGCTCTCTGCACTATGACAGCATTAAAATAACTATGTCGTCACCAATGCATGAATACGTAACTCAATTTGTTGGTTAAATCTTTTTGTAAAATATAATTTTATTTTTTTGCAATATCTCGTATCATTACCACATTTTGTATTAATACGTACGTTTATAAAAAGTGTATGAATTTATTATGGTGTGATACAAAAATGTACCAATGATACAAAAGATCGCAAAAATAAAACTGATTGATTAAGCCGAAAAATTAAGTTACGTGTTCCTGAAATATTGGCGACGATATTTGAAAACGTCATACATAATAAATTATTATTTGTCATAGTGCGATTTTTAATGTTATCTCTAGCGGTAATATGTATAATAACTATTATTATGGATTGGTTAGATATATTTTAAATTTACTGGCAGCACTGCATGTTTAAGTGTGTGAAATTCGGGGAATTAAACAATATTCTTCATCAAAACTTTCTTAAAAAGTATCCTAAAAAAATATTTTTCTCATTTCTCATTGTAAAAAAAATTATATTTATATCGAAGTTATACAAATACGAGAACGATTCTGTCCAAGTAAGTAACAATACTGCATCTACATGAAGAATAATAGCAAGACATTATGTTTTTACTTAATAGAACAAAATTACCAATTGTTAACAACTAAAGATTACAAATATTTAAATAAAAAATAAAATGACAGTGCTTGAGAAGAATCAGAAAAAGTTGAATATATGCTATTCTGGATGTTGTAAAATATTATTTAACAAGGTATATCTTTTCTATTCAGAAAGAACCCTTTTCTTGTCTTTCCCTTTGTATATCATTATTTAATATTATTAACGAATAATCAATATTATCGAATAGAACTCTGATATTAAAAATATATTTTTAATGAATTCAATGATACCTATCATGTCCCGCATTAAATTTACAATAATAATCCTCAATAAAATCATTTTTATATTGGCATCCTATTTTTTTTTGATGTTTTTTTTGCACGGTATTATATTCCCCGCTTAAAAAAGGAACAGGGTGCATAACTATTGCCCTCGATGTTGGGGCTATTAATTGCATGTTAGATTATTAGATTTGTGCTTTACATTTAAAAAAAATCAATATGTATTCATAATTTATTCCTCAGCTTATCAAGGGCGCACATATTAGCCAAAATGACACTCTCATTAATATCACGCATGCGTAAAAAAAGGCTGATTTAGCGTGTTATATCTGGCTTGTCAAGCAAGCATATGGAATCGGCATCGGCAGACATTGTTCTAAACCAGGGTTTTCCAACTGGATCATTTGATGGGCCACATATATAAATATTTTATAACTTAATAATAATATGACGTTTTTTATATTGCAACTAAGCGAACAACTTACAATCGAAATATTTTATCACTTTGGATGTTTTATTATTTTTGTTTGTTTCTAAATCCTCTCTAACATAAAACTATTTTTCGGTTATTTCCTAGCTAATATGGTCTAAACAAGTGACTTGCTTGAATAAAGTTTATAAGGTTGTAAAATTACTAAATACCCTAGTGCAGTGCTCGGCAACCTATGCCACGGACGCTACTAGGTGGCACGCCTCGAAAATGAAGATTTAGCAAAATGTTCAGAATTTCACAATTTTGAAATTAAATTTCCCAAATGCCAGAGATGAAATTATGAAAAACGAAGAAAATTATCTTGACATGATAAATGAGATCATGTAGAATGAACTCCCAGACAGTCAAATAATATTGCCTTACAATAGATTTACAAATTTTATTTCAGTGGCACACTGAGTGTCCAGTACCGCTGCCTTACTGGTAGAAAACTCAGTGTTGATAAAAATGGTATTGACGTCAAATGATGGATTGCCCTGAAACATAATATCAAGATAACTAGAAGATGATATTCTTGAGAGAAATATGAATAATATCTCCCATTTAATACCGGAATAATAATATTTTTCAGGTTCTAGCAAACGATAAAAGTTGACATCAATTAATATTAAATTTCAGTTTGTTAATCTGCCATAGTTATGTTATTGTTATCAGTCTGAACTTGACAACGATCGTGCACGGTTATCACTTCTAAAACTAAGTTTCAAATTAGCAATTAGCTAACAACAAAATCATTTTTTATAAGGTGTTTTGTTTTCATTTCTGAAAATTATGAACAGCAACGACCCCGTTCCATTTTAAATTTTATCTAGCTGGTTCTCTGTATGGCTATGTCAGACAAAGAGAATCATGTGAACATCGCAAATATTTTGTATATATACCTATTATACACAGCCTTTGGGCTAGTTATTATATTATAATGAGGTGGTGCAAGTTGCAAAGTATTACCACAGTTGAAGTAAATTGTAATGATTTGAGCAGGAATAAAGAATGGAAAATAAAATACAGTTATTTATTATGTGATGTGAAACACATTATGTTTAATGTAATACATATTAATATAAGATTTAAATAAGTAAAAATGGAACTTAAATAGTTTACAATACCCAGTATAAAAATTGACACAATATGAAATTGACTTATTCAAAATAGATTATATTTGGAATTACATACATTACACAATAAATTTTAGAAATATGAATACAGTGTGTACATACTTGTTTAATTAAAAAGATGTTGATTTTTTTTTGGAATTATTAACATGACTCTAAAGCTGTTTTTTGTAAGTTCATCCTAACATAATTGTGAAATCGCTAAAGGCAAAACACATATAATACTATATTGTATGTTGATTTTATGAATTAATAATGTTAGTCATACTTATGTACTCCAAAAAGGACTACATTTTTTTCTAGAATTAAACAGTATCTGTAATTTAGTATAGTAATAGTAGTTTTATGTAGCATAAATTTCCCACGTTTATCTTCAAAGGAAACATAAAGAAATAATGATTACATATGAACATTCATCAAATCTAATAGTATCATATCAGAGAAAATGAACGTATGTTCAATGATTTTATGCAAAAAAAAAGAAAAGAATTTTGAATGTCCATGCCATTGGCTGTAAGGTGCAGTACTAAATAAAATAAAATGCAAAGAAATAGTTAAAACAAATAGCATTTTATTAAAAGTCATATTGTTGCCGACTTTACTTTGATTGTCGGCAATCGGGTATTTTCCTAGTAACATTTTTATTATTTCAGAGTATTATTGAAAATGCAGAATTTTAAATGAAAACGAATATTAATAAGGTCGGTATGAAAAATAGGTACAATTTATTCTTACTATGAAAAAATAAATTCATTCAATATTTTTCAATTCTTTCAAAATAAACAATAAGATTATAACATTGCCAGTAAGAAAACAAGCTCATTATACCTATTGATAATTTGTACTGTGATTTATTTTTGAATATATTGATTTGTAATCTTTAAAAATCATCAATGGCGAATATGTATTTGAATTAAAGACTAAAATTAATGTCCTACTTTTTATGGAAGTTTTTCAAATGAAATCAGTTACGATTTTTGATGTCTTATTAATATGTTATATTACTTAATTTTTGCATTCATTCAATGGGCCAATGTAAGTTTGTATATAATAAAATTTAAAGACTAATATGATTATTGTATCTATGTATTAAATAGGGCTGAATAATATATATCTGTACAATGTTTTCCCTAGAATTATTGACGACTTTGGTTTGTATAGAATGATTAGGTATTATTTTACTTTTTCAACCAGCAATGTATTGTGACCATAAATAAATTTCAGTTGCAGAGGTATTGTAAATTCTGGTGAAAAAGTCCCCAAGAATTATAAGATTGTTTTCACAATAAAAATAAACTAAATACTCAGCAATTAAGATGAAGAAATATTATATTTCGTAAGTATTAAGAGAAAAATTTGGTATATCATTATTATTTACATTATAATACAAAGGGCAGAGTCAAAATTATTAGCAATATATTTTCAGTAATTAATTGCTAAAGAAATATTTATAAAGTGTTATATTTATGACAAAATATATCCTTTTAAAAATACACAATATTATTTTATTAGAATTAATTTTATCAACAAGAAGAGTGATTAATATTACTATTTTGTCACTACAACTATTATAACTAAACATAATGACTATTAATATAATACTCAATGAACATCCTGAATGAGACTACACTGCTGACTATGTGAAACATAAAAAATGCTGTTAAATGATTCAATAATACATGTTTTTGCTACCATTTTTCTGATAATACAGTGAAAATGTAGTCAGTTGACTTACGCTTCTTCCTTTAAATATTTTTATGGCACATACTGTAGAAACTCGACATAACGGATTAATATGGGTGAGAGATTGTTCGTTAAAGCCAAAGTTTGTTTTATAAAAATTGGTTTTCTTAATGAATTTTTTTGTTGAAATATAAACAGCACAATAGAATTCAAGTGAAGTTTTAAGAAAAAAAAAAGTTTTGTTTGCACTTTTGAAATATGTTGTTCTTTTATAATCAACCGTCTAAACTACAAATATTTACTAAAATTTTCAAGACCATAACTTCATACCACATTTTCTTCGGCCACTTATTCTTCAGCATTATTTGGTACTGTTCTACACAAATCAGAAGCTTTTCTTCTAACACCATTTTCTGATGTTGGAGTATCACTTCTTTGCGAGTATTTTGTCCGTTATATTCAAAGTTCATTATATTGTAATCTGTTATATCGAGGTTTTACTGTACATTCAATGCTTTTTTATTTTTCCCATTTTCCATTTGCTGCATATTTGAAGCAAGTAAATGATAATATACTATGCTTCCTAAAAATGATACTAAAAGCTTATCACACATATTGTATTTGCTAATTTCAAGAAATGGATAATTGATGCTGGGCAGAGAAACTAAAAACATAAATAACTTATTATTCATAATAAGTAAACCATGTTTTTAAATTCTCAATGTATAATAGTAATATTGAACTATTTGGTTACTAAAAAAAATAAAGGTCGTTTCAGCCCTAAGATTTTTATAAACATAATTATAAAAAGTTAGTAATAATAAAATCAGTACATAAAATTACTAAATATTATATAATTATCATATATATAAAAGTTTTCAGAAAGATAAATTAAACATATAAGATGTAACTCATCAAAATATTGTTATTTGAAATTAATATATGCATTCTTTATTAAAGTGACAATAAAAAGGATATAGGTACTATTAAATCAAAAAATTAGAAATCAAGTAATGTTATTAATATAATTATTAAGTCTTCCATAAAGGCCTTTTCTGGCATTCAACTAAAGTATACAATAATAATTACTTGTAATAGATTAATTATAATTTATCATACATAATTATTATCGAGAGGAAATTATCCTAGAATAGGTGAAATAACTTAAGGGGACAAAAATCATACTGTTTTACGCATTGTATATTATGTAAGTATATTATTTTTATCTAGTAATATTATAATATAATATACTAAGCAAGATTATATTATAGTATAACTATACATTACAATTTTGAAATAACATTTATAATTCAAATATTAAATTATAAAAAATGCATAAGTAACTGTACAGTTGCACTTTGCCCGACCTCTTAAAGCTTCTTTAGGGTGCGACATACTTTCCACTATCCGAAAAATTTATATAATTATTAAAGCATGTCAGCTTTGCATATACAGGCCGTAGGCTATTAGATTTATAATTAATAAATCATTGTTTTTAATCATCTATGTAAGGCCACGCATGTTGATCAAGCTGGATTGCATCAACATCAACTGTCAATTTAATTGCTCAAAGTCGAATAATACATCCACACAAAAATTGAAAACTAACAGTCAAACGGAGTCAATTAATCAATCAAGCTAGATTTTCCTGTGTAAATGATATGGTGAGAATAAAATAAGTACCAATAAAATATGGATAAATATTCTTTGAAAGTGGCTCTACTTTACCTCAAAATAATACTTGAACAAACTCAATATACACTCTTATCAATACATCATAGTATTAGAACAAAAGAGATTGATAATTGTTTAAAGGTTTGATATTAATGTGCAATTAAAAAATATTTCAAAAAGACTTCAATCTTTCAACATTTAAGCTGAAAAATGAACTGTTTTGCTTATGGTGATTTCATACCCGACCGCAGTGATATATACATGGTGGATTTGACTTTGAGGCAAATGATTATTCCAGTGATGTACAAAAACTGCAAGTATCCATTTATTTTTTTGCATTTCTTTGCCTCATATTTTACATTACATCAGTAACGGGTGAGGAATCAAAGTTCGGTACTCATTTCTCCTTGCTCTGCGGTCCGGCCGTTGGATGTAATTTTCTGATGACGATTCACTGCACTGTATTGAGGCTCGTTCACTTTTCTCAGTTCACCTAATTGCCCTGAAGCCTAGATTTAATATAACAGTAAAGTTAATATACAGTTATTCTTAATGAGTAATGTTTACACATGACTTTTCCTTTGTATTTAATTATTTATAAAAATATCAGGACTATAATAATATCTACTTCTGCTCATTCACTTTACAATTAATTAATTAAAAATTTCTAATTAGATAATATTCTATAAAAAACTAAATATTACTATATTTGATTCTTCCTTATCCAAATTCTATATAATAACCATCAAATGCACAATACATTATAATCACCTAACCTTTTACAAACTATACTGAGTCACTTTCACTCATATATAAATTAACTGGTGAAAACCATAAGTTTAAATATTACCATATTGTTACAGATGAAGTCATAATTAGTAAACGTGATGGTGATATTCGGGACTCAAAACAATCATGAATAGCTTAGCCACAGATTAGACAGTAAACTGTAGAAAAGTGTTAATACACATAAACTTCATAGCATTCTTATTGGCCAGCATGATCGCAATATTCTGCGAGGCTGAAAGAAAATTTACTAGTCTCACTAAATAAATTTAAAAAATATTTATTATTTCATTGGGGCCTAAAAAAATATTGAACGGGGTTGGGGTATTTGGAAAAGCAATTACCGTCTTCATGAACAAGCATTGTTATTTATCGATAATTTAAGCAAACTCAATTGTTTTACTAAATGTGTACTAAAATCTACATGAAGTGAGAAAGGAAAATGAAAAAGTTTATATTCTAATCTAATGTAACCACTGTCACCATTATTAATTTTATCTATATGAATCTGATGATTACTTCCATGAGTTGATGAGTTTCTCCTGTATGTAGAACTTTGTAGGTTTTTTTTTTATATAGTTAGTTTGATAATAATACAAACCTATTTATTTACATAAAATGTTGTTGTGAAAAATATTTACAGCAGTCTTATTTTAAAAGCTTAAATAATACCTTTACCTTTAGTCTACCAAAGTATATTTAAGAAAAATGATTTTTAGAAATGACAGAGTTTTGAAAATACTTTAGCAGTATTAAATACTTTATATTTAGAAACTATAAATAACATATAAATGGTAGAAACATCTCTATTTATGTTCTAATGAGTATTTATCAAACTTGAATATGAGAGATATTGGTGACTCAGAACAATGACACTTAAAACTGTAAAGTCTCTGGAACACATAAAAAAAATGATAAATAAAAACCCAACAAGTTTCCTAAAAAATAGATTCCATATTTTAATAGGGATGTTTATTTATTTTATGGTATGTAATATTTATAATAGAAATAATGGATATAATTTGATTTTTAAATGTATTTAATTTATGGATAGTGAAAGTTTTCAACATTTTTAGAAGATAATCTTATGCATCAGTGCCCCGTAACCTTTTATCTTTCAAGAAATACTTGATGTTTTTTCCTAAATTTCACAGAACACAAGTAAAAAAAAAGTAATAAATGCAACCATAGCGGCTGCATTTCCCATGTTTTTTATTATTTATGAGGAATACACCACATAAACCATTGACATGGAAAATGCAATGGTTCTTTATATCACATAAATAATTGCATAAGTATTTAAGCGATGATTAAAAAAATGCGGAGGTGAACTAAATTATTAGTATACTTACTGAGTACTTTCTATAAGCGGTTTCAAGATGATATGCAGACTATTATCAGTGGTATGGCCTCCGTGCCTTTTGATATTAGCGTTAGCGTCAGTATGTCTGGTTAAAGTGGAATATCCTGGAGCGGCACTTCTATTAGTATTGTTATAGTAGTCGGAGTGATGGCTGCTACTTCCTCGGAGGCTTCCGCCCGTCTGTCTCTGTCCAGTTACGAATATTCCTGAGTCTACAAAGTTGTTGTTCGACGCGTGCCTCTGTTTACATCACACCAATATTCAAATAGCAAAATTATATAATAGCATTTTAGTTATTAGAAAGCATGTACAGATTCAGAAAATAAATACTTTTATAATAAATTATCTACAGCATCTAAATAGTGGCAATTTTTATCATTACAAAATGATTAATCTAATGATAGTATTCCTTCAAAATTATCTTAATAAACTACACCTTTAACCCCAACCAATAATAACAAAATTGTCATGGTATTTTTACATTGTATCACAATAAAAGATTAAACTGCTGTTTCAAATTTATTTTTCATGGGAGTTTACTTTATTCATTTTAAGTGTCCCTTAATGTATTTCAAATTATATTATTTAACTCATGTTATTTGTTGACAGCACTATTTTTATTGTATCAATAAATTTTCTTTTACTGCAGCTTAAACTTTCAATGTTTCCCATTAATAAAATTAAATGAGGTAATGTTCTGTTTTATAATGCACCAGATCCCAAATTACGGAAGCCATTTATTACATGTGAATATCGATTACTTAAAGTAAGTGATGGATTGAAACCACTGTGTACCTGTAATCTATTTATTTTGAAATATAATTTAAAATAGATTAATAATCAAAGAGAAGTATACTAGTCAGATTAAGATAGGAGCGACTATAATGCATTCTTACATATACTAACTGTATCACAGTGAATTTATGGTGGTGAAGAATTTTTATTTGAGATTTTTAGTTGAAGAAAAAAAGTTAAGCATACTATGAAAAAAAAAAATTATTAAATTCTTTTCAATAAAGATTCATCTATTTTTCCACCAACAAATAATTTGAAGTTTTTATTTTTTTACGATAATAACGTTTAATTTGTAGCTGAGTGGATGGAAAAAAAGAAATTACATAGAATCATTTAGAAGAATATTCTTGAAGGTTTTTCTTTGAAAAGCTTGGTAAAAGCAAAAATTTCATTCAATATTTGATTATATTTTTAACCTATATGTTAAAGTAGAGATGGTTCTTTTACTCTAATGAGTGAAATTGATCTGATTCAAGAGTCAAATTAAGCCCTTGGTCAGGTCTACATTGAAATTTAAGATATTGAAAGAATGCATCATAGGCATCATGACAGTGGTGCAATTGTGAAGCGTGAAAGAAGCCCACTCACGTTAAAAGCGTAGGCAGCACCATCCCGTACGAAGTAGAGTGGTCCACGGTGCTTGTTGAGTGTTGCGCGTCCTTCCGACTGAACGCTGGCTAGCGATCGAAGACTTCCACCTGCGCGACCCCGCCCCAGCCGCGCTGTCACCGCATTCGAACCACCCGACACCCAATCGCTGGGTGAACCGTATTTGTAAGCTAGCCCTGATACGTTAGAAGGCTGCACATAGTGCTTATTTACAGCAGGATTTATGGGAGGCTTCCGGCGGGTGAGGCTCAGGGAGGCTAGGTCCGCCGACAGGGAGTGGGGAGTGAGACAGTGGGGAGGAAGAGGCCGGTGACTACTCACGGAAGGACTTGCGGCTGCTTGTTGTTGGCGCTGGCCACTGCCTGCTGGACATTTAGCGCTGTCACTCGATCTGGAACACAAATTTGACACTTTTGAGTGGATACATGGGGAATGGGGAAAATATAAGGATTTAAGAGGGAATAAAAATAATTCGAAAATGTGCTTTATGAAGAATTTGGTTTGAGTTTTTGAATGAGAAGAAACTATAAAATTTAAATAATTCCGTTGAAAACTTAGTTTGTCAAAAGATTGTGAAATTATTGAATTTCAACGAAAATAAATACCTTAGCGCTTTGGAAAAAGATGACATATAGAAAGTGTATAGTATTTAATTCAATTGAATCCATTATATTTTACATAATCCAGACATAAATTCTAAGTTTAAGACATTCAAGTGTAATTTTCAGTTGGAAAAGAATCTTTCTATATTAATTTTTTTTTTTCCAATTATGTTTTTTTTTATATATGACAATAAATATTACACAATGTGGAGCACGAAAAAAAAAACTTGAATTTTAAGGAAATATCTTAATTAAGTTCAGGCAAATTCTTTATTGAATTTAGAAAGTAAACTTTAATAAACATGTCAATATGGTAAGTCATTCCTCTTTGGCACACAATTTGTCTATTAAAAATCAATTTTTCAATTTTCTTAAATGAATTTATAAATGAGAAATATATTTTTTAATACCTTTCTGATGAGTATGCATAATCCTGATCTCCACCTAGACCGGAATCAGTGTGCTCATGTGAAACGCGAGCACTGGAAATAAGTTCCCCGCTTGAGCTATTGCTGGCACTAGCGGTTACCGGACGAGTAGAGACAGCTTGGCAGACAGTCTCCACTGTTGATCTACCGTTGACTCTTGTTAGACCGTTTCCTGGTCCTATTGGAGTGCTCTCCTTTATGCTCAAGTCTTTCATGCGCCTAGAAAAAAGAAGAATAATTGTAATCAAGGCCTAATATGTCTCCCTGATAGAATAGAGGTTAGCGTGCGAGCGTCATATCAGGAGAATGAGGATTTGATTTGCACGTCTGCTGGATTTTTAAAAATCTGAAGATGCAGGACTGGATAGTCACCAACTTGAGCAATTGTCTGACAACCAATTCTCATGAAAAATAATTTATCAAAATATGTCTTCACATTGCAGAGATCCATATACTCTATTTTCAGAGAGGACATCTTAATGTTGTGTAGATCCACATACTCCACTTTCGGAACGGACATGGTAAAAAGAAAACATGTCCACAAATTTATGTTTTTAATTTATTTTACCAACTTACTTCTAAAAACTAAGGACGAAATCAAATAAATTTTCAACTTTAAAACAACTTTCTGTATAATGATTTTTATTGAATTACCTTTCAGATATTTTACTATTGCTGTTCCTTCCAGAGCTAATTGTGCTCGACACTGACCGAATGGAGCCACCGTTGGTGTTTAAATAATCTGTAATATTTGACGATATTGGGTAATTTTTATTAGAAGTGTCAATAATGTCTCCTGGGTTTTCGCCAGATCTGTAAAAGAAGATTATAATGGCAATTAAGGATGGATACATGGTGGACTACTATTTTCAAATTTAGATTAAAATGAATGAAAACTGTTTTTTATCTAAAAAATTTGGGGCCAGTGAGTTGTTTGTGTTAATTGATTCACAGTTTTATTTAGTCACACAAAGTCACTGCTAGAGAGTTCAGAGCAGTTTTTCAATCTCCACTAGAATACCCTGATATATTCAATTGTATCAATAAGTAGAGATGTCCCTCATCAAAAAATAGTTCATTTCCGAATATGTAGTGTTTATTCTACAGCAATAATATGATGAAGTATTAAAACTTTAGAGTATTGTTGAAGCAGTGTTTTTCTTGCAAAGATATTATTAATATTAAGCGATAATGTTTTTTTTAAATATGTGACTTCTTTTCAAGTTTTGTAATGGTATACTAATATAATTGAAAATATTCACCAACCTGAATTTGTTTCCTTGCTTGAGTCTAAGTTGTCTAGCTCGGCTAGTTTGCACAACAGTGTAGGGAATTTCTTTAAGTTGTGCAGCACTCATTCCTTCTGTATCGACCAATTCCCATTCCAAATGTTGCTTCAACTCTGATGGCAGCCAAGATTTACTTTCAGATGGAGAACGAGACCTTGACCTGCAATGGTAAATATGATTTTCAAAGTCTTGTAAAGACAAGAGCATCTCTAGATGTTATTCAAACCATTAGAACAGGGTTTCCTAAACTTTGTTACATGGAAGACTGGTGTTACATTAAATGTCAAAAGATGTCCGCGAAAACCTCAAATTTTTTTATTTCCTGCGATGGCTACAAGAAATTTTAACATGTTTGATGGATTAATGCTCTAAAATGTTTAAGTATTAAATATTCAGTGAATAACATTACTAAATAATAAATAAATAATCAATGTTTTTATCTCATTTAAAAAAAAATATTGACTAAAAACATTAAAATTTCAGGATTTAAGAAATGTTCTATTGCAGGAAAAGTTTGGGGAACATTTGCTTAAGAATATGATTTATTAGAAATGAAATATATTGAAATCTCATAAAAAAATAAATGACTAAGTGATTTTTTTAGTGTATTCAATTGTGATATGGTTAAGTGAATGATTCACATACAGTCCTTATAATAGCTTGTTAAAATATCTACTAAAATATACAGCAAAAGATTCTTTGTGTTGATGATTGGGAACAATATTTATTAACACCCACCTGTGTTTTCGATGCCTCCTGTGTCTATGGGAGGACCGATGCTGTGACTGGTCATTGGAATTGTTAGGATCGATTGATTCGGATGTTGCAGTGAGTGTGAGCGCAGCCCGTCGTACACTTGCTTGTTGAACACCTCCTCCGCTACTTCCACCTGCTTGCTTTCTTTGAGCTTCCTTCCACTGGCCTCCCGACTCGACCAATTCATACTCTCTAAAATGTGACACAATTTATAAAGACATCAAATATTAATAAACACATTTCAAGTGTGGACTAATTTCTGTAGTTTTTATGTCCATTAATGATTATATCCTTTGAATTTTACAATATTGAATAATGAAGGAACTTACTTCCTTTTACTTGAAGACCTGTGTTTGGAGTCTGTGTCATCAGCCGAATCTCGGCCCTTGTGCCTTGAGCGATGTCTGCGTCGGCGGCGAGAACGCCCGGAACCTCGAGAGACTTCACTTTCAGCATCAGAAGTGCGCCGACTGCGTTGACGATGCCTGTAATAGTAAATAACAGAGACATGATGGTATTGAATTGGATAATCATTTGATAACTTCAATTCAACACAAGAAATCATTTCATAAGAAAATTATAATCTTGTGCATATGACTTCATACATATATTTTCTTTCAATATGAAATATAATAGAACAAAAAAATATAGTATTTATTAATATGTATAAATATTGATAAAATATTTTTTTTGATCATTAAAAACAAAACAAAGTGTTTTTATATACACTGTTTGATCTCAAACAGTATCCAATGTATGAGTATATACTCATACAGTGGATTAATACTCAAATTAATTTTATTAATTCAAATATGATTATGAACATAACATAGAATAAATTAAGCGATTGTCTACCTTCTGCAGGATCTGGAGTCATTAGAGCTGTGGCTGTCGATGGAGCTAGAGCGGATCCTTGATGAATTGGCCGCTCTTGGAGAAGGGGGCCCTGAATAGAGACCCTGTCGAGGGAATGGTGCTGATCTGGTAGATCTTGGGGAGTCAGCCCGACGAACTGCACCGAGGGCTGCTGGTATACTGCAAGTGGATCGATAGGGGGACTCAAGTCTGTAAAATGAAAAATATTAATTTTGTGTGAAATATATTTATTTTTTACAATTATATAATGATATACATTGATAAATTTATCAGGAAATGGTTTTTATTACACTGATCAGTTATTGAATATTATAAATGTATTTGGTAAGGTCATATTATGTATTGAGGTACTTAGGTATAAGCTTCATGTGTTTAGTTGGTAATCTGCTAATGTTTATAATATACAAGAGAGATGGTGAACCTTTTTTAATAAACCAGGCAAAATAAATATTTACTTATTTTTCACACCTCCAAGTCTCGTATATCTAATTAAATAATAATATCAGAAGAATTTAATGCTTTATACAATGTAGTAGAATAAGCTGCAATAGATTTCGGAAGCAAAATTTGAATTGTGAAGTCAGACACGTGCCATTTATATTTGGCATCTCTTCCCATCATCATCGAAATTCAACAATGGTCATATGTTGTTATTTTTCATGACTTTGCTATAATGGCACCTGAAGTGACACAAGTGCACCCGAATAATTACAAAAATTCAAAATAAATCGATTTGTTAAATATACAAAATAGATCACATTGTTTGTGTTTAAAATATATGCTTATAAGAATAATGAATATCAAAGAAAACTCGACTCGCGCAATCAATTTGATATTTTAAAACGTGAATAATAAAAAAAAAAATTAGTAAGAGGTGGAGCTATTTGGACTGTATGTATTTAACAGTATTAAAGTGTTCAATTTGGATGACTTTGTCAAAAATTTACACGAGGTCAGTGGCAGATTTACTTATAGATGCACCAGGCGCGCGCCTGGGGCCTCCAAATTGCCTCATTACAAATTGCCGCACTAAGGTAGAAAATATTAAGATAGCGTAAGACATAAAAAAAGTCTTACTTATGAGTAATCAAAAATACCGGTTCCGCACGTTGCTACGAATATTTAACAAAAGTGAGATCTAAAAAAAAAATCAAAAATAATTGCACCTAGGGCATAGGAAGCTCATGATATTTTTTTTTTTTTTAC
>JAGVSQ010000031.1:4110-42872 GCA_022683975.1 Rhyacophila evoluta
ATAAAATATAGTAAATCGTAATTTAATATGCAAAATACTAAACTGTCACTCGCACGAGCTTCGCCATTTTCATGATTAGGTCTCTAACAAGCTGGAAGCGCTATACACACATCACTTGCGTAGTTTGACATTTCAATGTTTATTGTCAATGTAGCATAAACATTTTTGGTTGTTCTCTAATTTAATACGTGGCATGGAATACAAGTTTCCTAAGTCTTTTTCAAATTAAAAATTCTACAATAAAATATAGTAAATCGTAATTTAATATGCAAAATACTAAACTGTCACTCGCACAAGCTTCGCCATTTTCATGATTAGGTCTCTAACAAGCTTCAATGTTTATTGTCAATGCAACATTTTTTTAAAACTACATATTGTCTTCATGAAATACAATAAGTTACTTTTTAAATACACCCACACCTAACCTATAATTGAGTGATCCGTTGGTGATATTTAAATTGAACGACAATGATTTTTTTTCATAATGTTATGGTGACGTTATCCAACTGATGTGAGAATTTAATCTTCCATCTTGCTACCGAGTGAAAATGGCGAAACTTGTGTGAGAAACTTCATTTTGCAAACTGAAATGCTATTTTGCTATAAAATAATGGCTATTTTTAATAACAAAGTGTTGTTTCGTATTAAATAGTACCAATTTAAAGAATTTATTTCTTTAAAAAAATATTATTTAAGTTATTTCGCTGGAATTCCTTTAAACGGGGGACAAATTTTTCGAGAACTACTTGGCACGCATTCTCCGTGATTGCTGCCATTTCTACTCTATTTCCTTATAATTGGTCCAGAGAGGAAGTATTGTTAATGTAGTGTTTGGCTCAGGGTAGCCTAAAAAGAAAAATACTATTTCTGTCAAGCTGGGTCTGCGTGCAGGTCAGTTTATGCCACCTCATCTGGAATCAATTTTTCAGGAAAAATTTCTCAAAAAACTAATGAACACATTTTAGATGTTGCTCCATCCTAGTGGAACCATGTGTTTCGATTAAAACCAACAAAATTTTGCAATATCGGTACAATTATCTCAATTGATAAATAATTTTGGGACACTTGTATAATGGGACACAACCTTCTAAAATTATTTGCAATCTATTGTTGAGCTCTAATTTTTTTTTTGCGTAAAAAATATTATAAAATACTACCAAGTCAACTCTGAATCATACAAGGAAAATAAATTAGATAGAAAAAAAATATTTAACTTGATTATTTGTGCGTAAGATGTTGTTTACTGGACGAACGAAAGTAATATACATGACATTTTCAAATGATAATGAGAAATAAATGATGATTTAGTTATCTTTGTAATAATGTGATTTTCTTTTTTTTTCCCAGAATGCCTTCAGGTGCGGTTGCGGAGCCCGCTGGGGAGGCCCCTGGCGTCCCCAAGACAGAACTTCAGGAATTACAAATGAAAGCTGGTCAGGTCACAGATGATGTAAGAAATGTCATTTATTAATTACCAACTATATTTTTCTGTAAACATGTCTTTAAAATTTATACCGAATACCACCCCGCACAATGAATTCTAAGCTTGTCATGTTGAATAAAAGTCCACCAGAATATATCATGATCTATTAAAAAATAAATATTTTAAAAATTATATCGTCACTCCTCTGAGGCTTTAATACTCCAATGTGACAAGAGTACGTCTTAGTCTTTTCGGTATTCGTGAGGTTAGCGTGCGTCCTTCCGGAGATTATGGGCTCGAATCCCACAGATACTGGATTTGAAAATTAATAAATATTCCGAACTGAATGTTGAATAGGTCGTTGATTATTACTGATTACTTAAGACACATTGATTATCTATTATGTAAAACATAAACTAAATGTGTGTTTCTGTCTGTTACAAGAGCTCCTCCTAAGCGGTGGTCAGAAGGGGCGTGAAATTTTCACATTTCATTTTTTCATTTCGGCTGTCATTTTATGTAAACTGTTTTACTTTCAATTTTTAACACCATCATTGATGGTCAACGGGAGACTAAAAAGATTGCATACAGTATAGTATTGAAGTAAAATTTTAATAACAGGGTGGATACAATTAATTTGAACCTATTTCACACAAAGCCGGATAAAATAGAAGTTAATATTTAATATACAAATACTCTTATGTTTGAGCTGTTTTTTTGCTTCGGATGTAGTCTAAAATGTTATTCCGAGGTTGTTACACATGTCATTTCAATCTACCAAATGCTTCAATATGTCGATTTATTTATTTAAAATCCCATTAATAATTGTTTTTCTTCTTCTTTTCAGTCATTGGATAGTACTCGTCGTATGTTAGCGCTATGCGAAGAGGTAAGTCTCCCACCGATTTGTTAATTACTTTGACATATGATATTAATTTACAGTTATGTAATCGAGTGTTGCCAATGAAATATTCTATACGAAGGTGTTTTATATTATTTCAGGCGATTTTGACTCACATAGCGAAATACCTCGTTGTTAAATATTTCATTTTTATATTTTTGATAAATTGATTTATTTGGAAAATATCGCTTAATGAATGCAATACGTAACTAAAAAATGCATTTAAGAATTGAAGTTATTTACATTTAACTAAAAAAATAGTATACTTCAATAATAATTTAAACTCAGTAGTATAAAATTTTTCGGATTATGAAGTACATTTTATTTAAGTATGAAGTATTTAAGATATTCCTTTAAGAAATGCTTTCCTCTATCGAGAGCTTTTGATCTAAAATTCTTTTTGCGTTCTGTTGATGTGTTGGAAAGATATTATACTGAAATGGATCTACGTTATCTTATAACGTAATATAATATAATGAGTCATAACGTAGTTATTGTTTGAATAAGAATCCTTATATTATAAGGAACTAAAATTTTGAAAAAATGGAAGCAGTGCTTCTATTTCAGTAGCACTTTTAATTGAAATATAAAAAATTCGCTATTTTCTAAATATTTGTGATGCCAAATAAAACTGTCAAACGCTAGATAACAGTACAGAATAGATAAAATTACGATGGTTTATTCAGGTTTATATATTTTACAGGCGTTTTACACGTTATTGGAAAATATTCGATCTAGCGTTTTGTATTTTTGCGGGAATATTTTCTATGTGGTTCAAAATGGCCGATTGAAAGAACGGGTCGGCGAAAAAAAAAAATTCGATAAATTTCTAAAGCAATCAGTATTTTTTCCAGTCCCGTTCGGTCGACGGTTCCCGACAATATTATTATTTTCCAATATATTAATCGAATTATCCGTCGGAATCGGCCGAATTCACAATGTGGAGGTGGAAAAATGAATATTCAAACTGTGGAATGTTTTTCATCGCGTTTTGTTTATGGCTGTTAAATTGTTCGCGAATAATTTTAAGCGGTCGGTTGATGTTTTAACTTGATTAAACTTCGTTGCAATTAAACTGTCGTGAAGTTTACCAAAATTATGGTTTCAAAATATTGTTCGCCCGATTTCGGTCTTCAAAGGGGTTTAGCTAAATTTACCTATCGAGGTATTTATTGCTGGCCAATTCGTCATAAATCTGTGGTGACTTTGATTACATTCATACCATTAACAATTTTGTATTTTATGATGAGCGTTGCAGTCTATTATAGTATTACTAGCTAAATTGAATCCATTTAGTATAAATAAAATATATTTTTCGCAACTACTATACATAATATGTATACACTGTAAAGCAAAAATTATTTCTACAACTCTATTTATTTTCATATATTCATTTGAATGACAATCGATGTTGATTTAATATTGATTGACACACATACGAATTCTTGTATCAGTGATATTTGATCATGAAATCACTTACTGTCAATACATGCATACTATTATTAAAGGGATATGATTCCCAAACTTTCTTCGCTGTCTATTTTGAAAGACACGAATATTAATCTATCGAAGGTTCGTGACAAAATAAGTACGTCTCTTTTTATGAATAAATTTCGATCTAATTTCTGGGGCTGTCTATCTAACCTAGTGTAATTATCCGTGCGAAAATAGACTAGTGTATTGGTTATAATGAAACTCCAGTAGTTTCTAATTTTTAAATCTAGTTTCAATTCAGGAGTATGTTTCAGATTGATCAATGATTTTATTTATCTCCTTGAATGAGAAAAGCCAGTGGCCTAATCCAAATTAATAGTATAGGCCAAAAATTAATTTTACGTCCATTAATTATATGTTACGCCTATAGTTCCCTATGCTAACATTTCCCACTGCACTGAGCATTCGAATGAGCCCTGCCATGAAAAGTATGTACGTATACAATTAACAAACACATCGGCTCTCGAGTCTTTCGGCACGTTTTCATTAGGAGTAATAACTCAATGAAAGAGAATATTTAATCGTAAAGCCCTTGCTGCCGAAATGGCATGAATAATAAATTTCTCGACTGTCAAGCTAGACGTATTTACGTACAACTATAGCAAGTTTTCAAATACAGTAATTATTTATTTAATTATTGAACCCCTGTCGCCGTTTTATTGTCGCTACGACCGAGCTGGTAAACTTGGCTTCGGAATCAGAGGCTGTGTATTCGAATTCTGCATCTCCCCATTGATTTTTTTTAACAAATTACATATTGTTCGACGATATTATATAATTTCTAGACTAGATTTTCACATATGAAATCAAAATATCGAACGAAGTACATAGACTCTTATTAAGAAAACTGTTTAGTAATTAGTATCTTCCGATACGTCTCAAGTTGTAATAGATTAATAAAACGTTTACGATCATAGGATTGACATTAAATAATTTTGTGTCATTATGGATGACGCCAAAAATTTAAACGCATTGTCTTTAGGGCAAATTTTGTTAGCGTATCGCTAACTATATATAAAATGAAACAATTTCCACAAATTCAACAGCGAAGCTACATATTTTATTTGTTGTTTTTTCTATTCGTTAAATTAACTTCAAATGGAAGCCAAACAGTTATTCGATTTAATATAAATTTAATTTATTGTGAATAATGATTAAAATTGATGTATTCATTGAATATCATTAACCCGAAAGCAATTTCCAAAAGCTTTATTATATGGTATCCTCGTATTTTTCAGCCATAAATCAATGCGTCGGTTATAAATTATAAGACATCCAGCCAATTTTATTAATTGGCAATTCTACATTCCACTTTTGAATTCGGCCGCTTCAAACTTTAACCATAGACGATAATGAAATTCGTTAACAATGACGTTTCGGAGGGAGGCGTTAACAATGATGTGATGTGAGTTTGCAGCGCGGGTCGGTCTGTGTGTGTGTAGTGGGGGTTGTTCTCTTAGGGGTCTGGGAACCCCGGAAGGGGTCTGGCGTCCGCGGCCCGCCCGCCGCGGGTGTGTCCGTCTGTGTGCCGTCGCTGCCCTGCCATCTGTGCTGCATGATAAGAAACTCCCGCCAAATGCTATTTTTAAATGCTCGCATATAGCAAAATGTTGCCATTATCAAAAAGTATAAAACGGCCATAGACAAATTTATTGTGCGTATCAAACGTGAATTCCACAATTAATTTTTTTTTTTTAGATTTTATAACTATGCTACATCTATCGAAATGATATTATTATTGTATTGCTGTCGTAATATTTTCATTTTGAATAATAGTACTTTCTTTCAAATATATTTACTATTTTGTTGCTAAAATTTACACGTTCGGCGCTCGTGTACACTAATTTCTCACACCACTTTTTATGTGGTATTTGTTAATTGTGTACGATCGATTCGCTCGATATTGCTATTCCAATCACACGAAAAGCTTTTTCTCATGTGATTGGTTTAATTAATTTAATTAATTTTCACGGGTTTGTACATTTACATCTTCATTTTTAATTTTATTTTCCGAAATAATTTACTAAATTACTTAATTATTACCAAAATGTTTCACCGCCAATTGACAGTCTTATATATGTGTGAAAGAGTTAAAAATAATTACATGGGTGTTTAGATTATCAGTTCAAAATAAAATATTTATTTTGCATTTGAATCAAAAATTATGTAACCCGTAGAGGTTGCGTAAACATAGCAAAATTCATAACCAATATAGGGATATTCTGTAAAGTTTGTTTTATAAAATGGCAACATTTTCACTCACCGAAAATCTCGCGGTAAATTTTGATTTCTGGCAAGCATATTGTTGTGTAAATATGTTACGTGTAGATAAATAGAACGTGCGAGCATTTGAAAATTTCGTTTGGTGACTGTACTATTTGTTGATATGTTGTCTGTGAACCCCTTTTCCCGAGTTTGTCTCACCGTGAACTGTCCCGTTTTCCTCATAATGTCGTATCCTTTATGTTTCCCCCCGAAATTTTTGTGTTGTTTTTCACATTGTTGACCCCACACACGAATTGTACATTTTATGAAATAAATAAAAACGAATTTTGATTAATTGACCCGTGCCTATCGTTTGACACATACTGAATTGGAAATATTCTGTTACAGTTTTGTGAATTTGATTTATTTTCGATGAAACATATTCCGATAGCAACGCTATATGAAATGTATTTATTTGAGAAATGATGGTTTCATTATTTTGAAATATAGTTATATTAATTTTTATTTCGATGCTGCTTCTCATGTTGAGCATTTTGAATTCTCGTCTAGTCAGTGTTGTATTTATATTGTGAGACGTTTTATTCTTTAAGAAAATTTATTGTTGACAATATAAATTAAATAAAATGGTGTTCTATTAATATACCACAAATTTTGTCCAGATTTGCGTATTTTAATTAGAAATGTAAATGAAGTCCCGCCATTCATTAATCTTGTACTTATCTTTACCAGTATCCGATTAGACTGACACGAGTAAAACATTTTCAATTTCGCCAAAAGCAAACAGCCGTTTAAAAAAAAGAGGTTTTCCCCGTTGCTGTGGAAATATTTTTGGTAGTTCTATGTTTAAAATGCTGGGAGGTATATGAACCATAGATAAGTGTTTTCATTATATTTTTCATCGTTATTAAAATTAAACAAAAGACTGGCAAGGGTTATTAATCGAACGTTTTTTTTATATATCTTTTTCCCAAAATTTAAAAATACAGACGGCGAATCAAAATAAATACATCCCTCTTCTTGTACCCATCCGTGCACTCTTTCGCCATTTTCTATTTCAGTAATAGTATGTACGAAAGGTTGAAATAGCTTAACCCCTTCCCCATATGATAATTAATTTATCTATTCAATTAATAATAAATTATCACATATAACTATTAAATTTTACTCAAATTTTTTTACTAATTTATACCTAACCTTTCCGATAGATATACGCATATGTTTTTGTTTTATAAAAAACTGCATCGATTTTCATTTGGTATCGAGTTAATTTTTGGAACAATTCGAGTGTAAAAATATATGCGTTGTCTGTTATAAATGTGCTTCTCGAATATTTTCGGAGATCCATTATGGTCTTTTACTTTCCGAAATGCTTTCTGATACTGATTGTTACTAAATAATATTGACTACCATTGATTGTGCCCTGACCACTCCACAAAATAATATTATATTATACACCCTTTCCTAGTTTTATCCAAAGTTTTATCCCGTCTCACGTCGATATCGTTGTCATTTTGAATTCTCTATGGCACGGAAATAAGGCATATTTATTTTTGACAGTTCAAATAAATGGTTTGGTATTGATATTGTTACCTAAAGATGAAATGGATATTCAATTTGTTTTAAACAACTATTTCTTAGCGATATCTGGGTGGCATAAAAATGTAATTTTTTTTTTTTATAACGTTTTCATTCATCAAATATTTACTATCAGTCATGTTACAAATAGTGTATTTCTTATTTAGTACGCAATTTTCGAGAAAGAAAACAAAAAACTATAAAACGATTATTTTGAGTGTATTTGATCCTATTAAAAGGATAACTTAAACGTAATGTCCTTGGTATAAACTATCCATATTTTCTTCCTAAATGTCCTTTGCAGACGTTTTACCAAGGACCTATATTTCTTGTAATGTCAAAATATGGCGCTTGTACGATTTGCGATATAAGGTTCTTTATATATTTACATTTATATTAATAGATGTGCCATTCTAAAATGTATTATTTATTTGAAGATGTCTTAATGCGGATAGAATTAAAAAACATTGGAAATATTAAAAGTCAAATAAAATGTCTTATTTTTTAGTAAAAATTGTGTATACAATTCCATACGAGATACAGCTTGGGAAAACCGTTGTGTTTCTAAAGTGTGTAAAGATGACATATTTTAAGAATTACGTTTATTATTCTTTAAATGTTATAATTTCGAAAAAAGTCATGTTAATTAAATGAATCGTTAGCATTTCTCTTTTAAATAATTTTTAAAATTCTTTGATACTTATAAAGAGTATTCTGCTATTTAAAAAAAAAACACTAACTAATATTAAATTTTTCGATGGGTCTATAAATCAAAAGATAAATTGAAATTGAATAAACTATCAGCGCTAATGTTTAATCGGTTAGATTTGGGGTTGACATTTTCAAGCAATTATTATGGGCTATTTTTGCTTCTCGAGTATTTTGTTTCGTAATCAAGGAATACGATTTTATAGTGTTTATTTTTTACTTAACTATCGATATTTAGAAATATCGGCTATACAAAAACGAATTGCCCGTCTATTTCCACGCCAAAATATCATTACAATATAATTTATTATTGTGTCACGACATGTGGCATTAAGGATAGGAAACTAGATTAGTACGGCAACACCGTACGGTCCACGCACATAACGCTTAGATTTTCCTCAGCGACTAAATGAAAGCGAGAAAAATTCATCAACACATCCTTCCGGGTTCTTCCCCTCTTCCTCGACCCACAAAAGTTATCCCACTTGCCCGCACTAAATGTGCTCTGACTAGTGGCTGCCTATCTGTATGTTGTCGCTCCGTCTATGTATTTCTATCTCTGTTGTCTATTCTATATCTTCACTATCTATCGCCTATACATATTATTCTCTATGACTTGTATATTGATGTTTCCACTATATTTATTTTATTTACAGTGTATTAAATGTAATTGTGTATTTTGGATGCGATTTATAATAATACGATTTCGAAAACATTTGTATGAAGACGATTTTCAAAGAGCTTGTTATCTAAAATAAAATGTATACCCTCGTATTTCTAAAACTACGTTGACGCAAAAAAAACTAACATCCGTAAATCTACGAGTACAGCTTGTTTTTGCGTATGTTATTACGATGTCGTCGCACGTTTATATGTTTCTAGCAATCCAATATTGCAGGATGTTATTTTGGCATTTTATTTGTGTGGGAATAAAAACACAAATCTCATATGTATCATTCCAAGAAATTTATTTTACACTAGACGCTCTTGACGGTTATATCACTTTTTTGAATGAACGGCCCTTCGTCTGGATATAAAATAATGTCAGTGGAAATACGTAATGCGTGCATGATGTTATTTTAATATAATAACTCCCGGAAAGGATTTTACAGTAAAATAAATAAATTGTGAATTTTTTTCACAAAAACTTTTACTGAAACACGTATTTTATTATGAATTAAAACCGATTAATCTTAATATTATTATGGTAATATTCATTTTGAAATTAAATACTACATATTAGATTTTTCCTTTTTAGCGTAATGTGATATTTAGATCTAAGCATGCGTCACCTTACACTTCAATTACATTTTGCAATAATTTTTATTCGGGAATACATTTTATTTTGAAATACGACAGAATTGTTTTATCATATTGATAAATTAACAAAAAAAAAATAACTAATTGAATTAAATATTTCGCATCCATGATACACAATGAAATTATAACTCGTCAATCGATGCCGCCCACCAGTTTATGGCTATTTCTGATATTCATTGAAAATATTCGTACAAAATTCGAAGGAAAAATTAAAAATATTAAAGACCTATTTTTGAGTAAGTCACGCGATAGATATTTTTTGGGGCCGTAAACTGGTACTCGTCGACGATTGATGGATTTCCCCCAATACATAGAGTGAACCGCGTGAAAGAAAACTTTGTCGTCATTTCCTCTATGAAACAATGAAAGCATCCCCGGGATATTTTGAAACTTTTCCCTTTCATTCTTTTACAGTGTTACAAACATTATAAAAGTTTTAAATATAGTCCTAATCTTTCGTGAAGTATATTAAATATATCTACAGGAAACGATTTGGCTTGCTTCTATCATATTTAGTGTATTTAGATGTCTGTACGATGTTTTGAAATATATATTTGTTTGTTATCATTTTTCTTTGTTAAATGAGATGTGTATTGAAATGCATTTGTTTATTGGCGACGAGTGATACTCTTTCACAGGTTTCACTTCATCACAATATATTTTCTCTTGATAATATGGGAGCAACGAATATTACTGCCTTAAATGTATTTAATTATTTTAAATATTGAGTTTGGATCCATACGCACGTTATTAAACTGGTCATTTTGTGTTCACAAATTAATTTGTCTTTTATTCATTTCAAATTGAAAAAAATATGGCTTATGAATGATGTAATTTTGAAATATACTATGGTTGGTAAAATTATTTTTGATTTATTAGCGACTTCTTTATACATGGACCAATTGTATCGTCATCTTTACGAACATCAACGAAATATTCATTGCTTCCACGTTTTCATCGCATTAAAATGGCAGTTATATGAAAATGGCATTTATAAATGTACTCCACGATCGGCCATATTGGTTTATAAAGCAAGCATAATGTCCAATGAAAAACGCGAATATCTGGAATAAATGTTGAAAATCAGTGTATTCAGTGGATACAGATTTAATTTAATATAGTAAAAACATTACACTTTGCATCGTATTTGCATAGTGTAGTCATTGTTTGCTTTATAAATCCAATTGGACCGCGTTCGTGTAAATGAATTTAATGTAAGAAAAGCATGTACACACTATATAAAATATATGACTAATACTCTTATCTCTATCTGTCTATCTATATATTACTTGATTGATAAAATATATCTTGTCTCCTAGCCACGCGCCCGGTCATATTAGCTCTTGACATTTCAACCAATGAACCCATGAAACAAAATGATACCTTGAATTCTGACAATAGGCCATTAACACATTCATTGCGATTTAAAATGTTTTATAATTATAGTCTCTTGATAACCATGCGACTTTCAAAATCTAGGTATAAAATTTTTGTGCTCAAGATAAACAGGAGAATTAATAAAGTGAACACCAAATAAAGTAATCGGCAAAGCGCACCGGACACGTCGAGCTCACAGTTGTCATGGCTGTATGACCTTGTAAATAAGGCGCAAATAATGTATACAATATATTAGATTTATCTAAGATGCCACTTAAACTGGGTAGTGAAATTGTAGCGTTGATCACAAAATACAAATATTTTAATTAATATAATAATACGGGCAATGCATTTCCATAATGCCTTTATGTGATTATTTTTGTACAGTGAATTAATTACACACGTAATGCGTGTAGTTGTCTTATTTTATAAACTAAAACCCCGTAATTGGGGGACTTAAATCCTACAATTTTATTAAAAATTGCCATTCTCGAATTTGTGCATAACAAAATTATATTTTTTGAATGTTGAATATTGGATCATACTCTGGGATAAGTGAATTACAAACAAGCAATTCGTTTAACAACTTGTTGTACTATGCTCAATCTGAACGTCTATATTGTGGATTATCTTTTCTATTTGTATACTTATGTAGCCAGTCGCACAAATTGCCTTAATGAAGAAGCATTAAAAGTAAGATGAAATGCAACCCAAAACTAACCATATCGATTGCCAAATTATAATACGTTTGTAATCAGTAAGCTATTTCTACAATTATGCCCGTGACCGTCCAGTATACAGGTTCAGTGACGATTTGTTCAATTTAATATATTGTATTTGCTTACGAAAATCAATGATTCAACTGAGAAATAATCATTACAACAATGACAGTTTATTTCACCTAACCACGAAATGATGCTTTTGATCCCTTTGACATTAATCGCGTGAAATACTTATGATTGACAATGATCATATATACCTATATTATTTCAGTATTACGTTAAGTACTCGATACATTTTGTTTTACAATTTATGTTTGGCCTTAAAGTCTGAAATGAGATTGCGTCACTGAATGGATACTATTGCGGTACTGTACATACAAATGGACTTATAGGGTAGCAAATAATACCCTTGTATTATAATAGGTGTATATTTGTACACCTGTGCTGCTAAAGCACACATTGCGTAGTTATCGTCTAAATAATGACAATGAAATTGTTTCGCCGAGTAGTGTTTAAGTTGTAAATGTGTTTTCGGTCAAATTTCGTTAGATTTCAAGGTGTTTAAATCCTGTTTCAAGTTCGTATACAATTGAAATATACCATGATGGATTTTGAGTGTAGCAACATTGGATTTCGTTACAGTTTTATGTATGTATACACCTGTGCTCTACCGTCCTTCCGTTTAGAGTATACTTTTTTTTTACAGAAGTCATTTTAGGATTTATATTTTTTTCTGTTAAAATAAAAAAAACAGCCATCAATTAAACATTTATATAAGCAAGTTTTGAAAATGTATTCAGCATATTTATTGTCTCTCTAAAATAATAATTTAATCTATATTACTGTGTAAGTATGTAGGTCGTAAAACATTACAGTAAGATGTGATTGATGACTAGTTAAATATTTGTAAACGCATACATTTTTTGCAATTTATAGAATGCAACATCAACTTTCAAAATATATTTTAAATATGGGTGTATTTTTTTCGCGATAACATTGTGTATTCGGCCAGGTTTCGAATACAAATATTTATATAAGTTACGTTGTAATAACCGAAAAACTGCCATATCGTGTGCGACGAAGATTCATGGATGTCTTTTATGTTCTGTCTGCATTATAAGATAATCTTTACATTTATCATAACGGCATCCAATGTATACAATAAAATCTATCATGTTAAATTCCGTATTCTTTGTAAACCATGACAATCCTCTCGGTCGATTGTGAATGCGGCCTCGTATGGCAACATCCTGCTACCCCCAGGAGCAATTAGACCGCGCTGCGGCCGCTAAAATCAGCCATGGAGACAAGAGTTCACTGCCATTCATCAAATACCACCGATTCCATACCGTGAGCCCTCCATCATCACAACATGTCAGCGAATTGACGCTATTTCCATCGTGACACTCACCAGGTTTCAAGAGACATGCCATAAAATAGCTTTGACCAAAACGTCGCAATTTACATCACAGTTATTCACATTTATTTTTTGTTTTCATTTCGTTGATATTACTTTAAGACGGCACAGCTCGATGTGATATATATTCATCGTAAATAAATATCCACACCACACTCACTGATTAGTCAATGCATTCAATACTGAAGTAATATATATTACATTACACTGATATAATAGTAATTTCGTCATCTACATATTTTAATTTTACGGAAAATACTCTTATTATGTAAATCGGGCATATTAAAGACACGGAATCGATAATTATTTTGATTAAAATAATATTAGTTGCAAATGCTATATAAATAAATGAATATGCATTCAGCAAAAAGAATTCAAATATGTTTTTTTTAAATGCTCTAATGAGACGTACATGTATTTAATAAATACTAAACAAAAAAATAACATTTTTTGTTATTTGCTGCCACATCCTCTCATTTACAAATCATGTCTACTTTACCGGAGCAAAAATAATCTGTATTTATTCTTTGTTTTTGTTTGTAAACATATGTTATAAATATTCTTTCATTTATGTATTCACTATTTAACATGCTGAAGACAAAAACAAGTTCGGTAGTCACGTGACACAATAATCAATCACACTGTATCGAAATTTCACTTCATCACTCACTTTGACAGCATTCCTTTTTCTTCCATTTTCTTATCATTATTTTCTGTGTGCACTTCGTTATAAATCGGGCAACACCACTATAATAAAGTGCTCGAATTGATCAATTCTAAATTACGTCCATAAATGCACGTTTAAAAATTAAAGTTAAGACAAATATGAACTACAATGTTTTTGTGTAATAATAAAATATTCTAGAAAAAATGTTGGTATTTATTTGATTAATATCTCTCATTTGAATTAATTTTCGAATTGATTGAAATTGCACATCATTTATTTATTTAAATTTCGAAGACAAATAAGTTAGGGAAAATGTATTCAAAGGATCGTAAAATTTTCAATATATGATAATTATTATCCTTAATTAAATCGACTAATAGTTTCATATTGTATATTAACAAATAATTTCCGGCAGTTTGTCAATTCTAAAAAGGCAATCAATGCAGACATTATAAAAACCAATAGTTGACTAGGTGTGCACTTTATTCATTTTCAAAAATATATTTTCTAATTATGTGGACGAAATGTGTCATTATTATGTGTTAAGCACCTTTAGCCCATCGCACCGGCAATTTTTATTATGTTCTGCACTTTTATCACTCATATTGTCAGAAAAATATCTATTGCATTGGTAACAAAACTTGATATATGTATATTATTTATACGCTACGTTCTCAGCAAATTTGAAGACGTTTTAAGAAAATGAAACATTTAGTCATTTGTTACAAGTTGATATTGTCTCTTCACAAACATACGAAGTTCCATTTTCGAATTTGTGACATACCATTGAAAGAGGTTATTCTTATTTTACTATTAATTAAATAAAAATACTCCATAATACAAAATTTTCCATGTAATTATATCATAAAGTATCTTTTAGTAATGCGATAGATTTTTTTTGACAGAACATTTGTTTGTATTATTTTTTATTCTATCCACACAAATATCATTATATTCAGAACAATAAATCACATCTTTAAAACGTAGTATCGAATGATTTCAGGATATTAGGATGGATTAATAATATATGTATATACATACAGTGCCCCTGTATTAACGCGAGCCAGTGAAAAACTACTTTTCATTTTTAAAATATATTATAATTTCAATTATTGAACTCAGGTCTGCTTACGACCCTGTGAAGTTATTGATCGCGTTACCTAACCTAACATAACGTGGCTGGATGCCTCTGAATAGCAATGATTCTATTAAGTGACATTTATTCGTTATTGTTGGGTTAGGTCACATTTTGGTCAAGGGTACTAATTTCACAGTGCTGTGCTCGAACTCAGATAACATGTTATTTTAGAATTATGCATTGATTATAACAAACTGATTTTAAATGCATCGATCCGTCGCGCGTAGCGCAAAGGATCGCATCCAATTTGACGTATCTTGAATATTCCACTTCAAGAAGATGTTCGATATTTTAATTTAAAACTTACGTTTATTATTGTACGTGTTTTGACGCATGTTACTATTGTGTATATATACATAGATTATTTCATGATTTTGTGATAATTTATGAAAAAAATAATTTAGATACAAGTTTTTTTTAATATTATAATGTCTAATCGTACTATATACTGAATACTATACGATAAACTTTTACATCAAACTAGCTTCTAAATGACGAACCATCCACATTTTCAAATTACACATCATATTATATCACGTTTGAAAAAAAACATCGTTTGGAGTAGTATAACATTTGATACTGAACATAGAAATATATATTCGGTCAACTTATGCAAAATGAAAACGAATTTCGGAAATAATCCACCATAGAGACTTGACACATTTTTGTGTAATAATCAAAAACGTAACGATGTAAATCTACAATAAAATATTACTCTAATCTCATGTATTGTAATAAACCAAAAAATATATATCCGATCTCTTTATATAGGTGATACATATTTCAACTTGAATCAATACAATATAATGTTGACTATATCAATGAAATGTCAAAAAAATTACACACCGGATATAAATATGATTTAAAAATTATTTTTATTAAGAATTCAAGAAGTCGAAATAGTGCTAATAGTGCTGTATTTTTTTTTAAAGAAAACATCAACAAACTCTATTACAGTTGTTTTCCCTTTGCATAAGTTTGACTAGTTATCATCGGGTTAACTGATATTACAGACTGAAAATATAATTATCTTTTGTTTATTCACGTCCATGTACTAGACACGCTTCAGTGCAATAAATAAAACAAGCGTCTTGCACATTATTTTTAATCATAAAATTTGGTATGTGTAGCTCTCACAACAGGATCTGTCGATGCATGTCACTCTCTGTTCTGTCACACTCATCTGTCCTCTGGTCTCTCTCAATCGCCATTCATCATTATATCTTCTCTCACTGGAGTGTGTCATGATTCATCATCATCACTACCGGAACTTGGCAATCTCACTCGACCCCCGAAGCCTGCATCGGTGTTGCACATTAAAGCTGAACCCGGCTTACGAAATTATTTTTAAAAAACCGACATACTACCGAAAGAAAGGTATTCGTTCGTTTGTTATTTGTCAAGTTCCGCATAAATCATATCCACTAAAATATCTCCGTTGATCTCGTTTTACTTTTCAAAGCCGGTCACAAAATGTACAATCGCGGGCTGAGAATTAATATTTGTCGTGATTTTTTTTTTTTATAATTTTTCGTTTTGTACTATTTTGAAGGCAGTGCCATTTAATAAGTGGTCTGTGTGTCTTTTCGCTTTTTCGCTTTGGAACTTTCGATCCTCGCGATCACACTGAAGTACGCGCAGAAGGAAAGTGCAAATTTTGAAAAACGGTCGCGATATCTCTGGCCCGCGGTTTCCATATTATTGTCAAAATACAACACGTCGAAATACAACAGCGCTGATCTCTAAACCACAACTCTTCGCAGATTTGACAGACAAGCGACGGGAGACGGTTCGATGGAGCGGCATTTCTCCCTCATAGGTACATGGTAATACGACCGCTAACCGAATCACATCTTCATAACCGTTTTCCCTGTAAATACACCCTTCCGGACGGGGAGGGCGAACCGCCGCTGCCAAGGCTCGGAAAACCACACTCACATCACTCCAGACCGATCTTATATATGCGATCTCAACTATTTAGCTATCTATCTATATATATATTTGTCTGATACCCACCGATTCTGTCCACCTCACCCGCCGATACTAACATGGAAATGTCCGTTTTTGTTTTGTTTTTGCTGGCCCGTAGAGCAAGGAGGCCGGAATACGCACTCTGGTCGCTCTAGACGACCAGGGAGGTGAGTGATCCATTCCTACATTAACAACACTACTCGACACGCAATGAAGCGTCGGAGGCGGCTCAGGCCTGCCCCGGCGCGCTCGCTAGGGAACACCACAAAAGCGGGAACACGAGGGCTCTCCGGTCCACACACTACGATTACGATTCACGGACAAACGAGCAGAAACATATACAATACAACGACCGATACGAGAGCAAGTTAGCTGCATGTGTGTCGCTATGACTGGTTATATATATATATTATCCGTAGTTCCTTGTGCTGTGCCGATCTGAGACTTGAACTTGAGCGTGAATGACTTTGCGGATTCTGTTCGCTTCGCCCGCGCCGGGGACGGACGCGGCAGGAAGGCTCAGAGACACTCTCCTGACGAGGCAATTGGAGTGTTTTGCATGATCACCTACTCGGACAGTGCCGCCCTTCGAATTCTTACTCGTAAACGCCCCGGAGTGGCTCGGCATTCGTGGAAATCGACTGCGCTGTACATATGTTACTCTGGCCGATTCGGTGTGAGTGTCCTCGCTCGGAGGACTCCGGCGATAGGTGGCATCGTCGATCGGCACTCCAATTCGGGGAAGAGTCACCGGTCGCCCGTCCTCGGTCGGCCGCGTCTTGCGCACCACTTTAGTTTAGTCTCGCTTGTTGTGGTCCGAAACCGCTGTCGATGTCCCTTCCCTACTCGCGAATCGCCGTCGTTCGATCGTCTCACATGCACACATTTTCTATATCCTGTTATATATTATGTACGTAGCTGTTTAAACCATCATGTAAAAAGAAACAATATCTTCCCTGGCCGTTTTTTTTTTATTATTTTCGTTGTCTCTCCCCATGTTGAAGTATTGGATATATTGTTGACGCTGGAGGTCGCGGTTCGTGTAACCGGTAACTGATGTGTGTTCTATGATGTAGAGCGAGGAAAGCGGGGCCCAGACGAACCGAATGTTGGGTGACCAAGGCGGTAAGAACCGGAGAAGTGATCGACCGTAGTCCGTCGAAATGTGCCTTGCAGTCTGCCAATTTTCTCAGCTCTCTCATTAACCGGACTTTACTGTTTTTTTTAACTGTTTGATATGATCTCTTGGTTGGACTGATAATAATTTCTGTTTATTTTCATTTATGTTTGATTAATACTCTGTGTTTTATATATGGGACTTGTCCGTGTTTTCTGTGTGTGTTATTTTTATCGGGGTTTGTTCTCGACGCGGTTCTTTTCATCGTATTATGGTAATTGTTTGTTGAATAGAGCGGGCCGATTTGTTGTTGCAAAGCTATTCTTATCCATCCTATTATCGTTAGTTAAGGTGCGTCTTCGACATCTGAGTAATGCGTTCTCACTTTATACTGTTTTTACTTCATTATTTAGTTGTTTAGGAGAGATGTTTTCGTTTCGTTCTTGTTTTTTGTTTGATTCTTCAGTGTCTTCAATATTTATGGGCAATTGGACTCTGGGTGCGGGGCAAAGTGGAAAGGATGAATGGCGATGTGTGATTTTTGTCCTTTCCTATCTTTCGGTCGTCGCTGAAAAACTTTCAAGTCTTCAATGATCCGAATTAACTAATTATTTTGCAACATTACAATAAAAATGATCAACGACCGGTATCTTCTATACGTTTGAACGTCTTCAAAATCTTTTAAGACTCGAAAATTTTTTGGTCGATGATGTTTTATTTTCCACCTTTAACAATTACTGTTGATTTCTTTTAGTGTAATACATTATCAGTTAAACTTTGATTTATTTTAACATTATGCTGCTATTTGCTATTTATTGTGTTTTTTAATTTAGGAATGGCTTGGTTTTAATTCTTATTAATTCGCTTTTTTGGTTTTCAGTTTACATAAAACTCGATTCCTGCCACCCTACAAATCACAATAAATTATGTTATCAATTTTTTTTAAACATACCTAACCCTTAATTGAATAATTTATTGCTAGATGTAAGACTATTATCTGACGGTACTCGAAGGGATCTTATGATATTATTCAAAAGGCTATTTTGCCTTTGTCTTTGGTTGCCGGCGATAGTATCGCCATATTATTTCAACAATGCCATGATTCTATTATACACGAACCATAAAAAAGATACGCGGATTAAACTAGAGATCAGTACAAACGCAACTGATACTTTCTTCTCTGATGACGTATCCGCCGGATATGGCGATTCTCGCGAAAGGATCAAAAAAAATATCGAGTTTTGGCAACCAAAGAATTACATGACACTTTCCGTGATAAAGCAGTCATTTATTTGAAATCGGTTAAAATAATTTACCGAAAACAAAGGATTTGATAAATAGACGACTTACAGCTGTGGTATTATTGTCACCGAATGCACTCACAAATAAACACCTGCTTGATGGACAACACCTTCAAAGATTATTTGCAGCAACATAGGTTCATATGATATACTCCGACTTGTATGTTGTTTGAATTAAATCCGACTATCGCACAGCCACTTTTGATTCTGAAGTTTATTTAAAAAATACCATTTACCCTTAAAAACGTGTAAATCATCTTTCGAGTACTGTCAAATATTGTTGATTCTAAAGGCGGCTCGTTTCGAACAATTTCTTTTTTACTTTATTTACATATTAATAATTTATAAAAATATTGTAAAAATTAAGTTTTAATTTAAATATAATACACGTTCAGAGTATTTTGCTTCACTAGTAGTAGTTCAACTAGGACTATTACAATCTCATTTACTTTTACTAGTCTCGCAATATAAATGTTACTATTAAAAATACAGTTTACTAGAGCCATATATAATGTAGTTTTCATGACTTATACGACTGCTTCGATATGAAGCTGTTTGGTGATTTTTGAATTCAGAAATATGAAATATTGAAAAAAAAACATTCACAAATATAACGTTGTCGAAACGAGTCGCCTATGTTTTTATTTTTTGTTTTTGTTTTTGAGATTTTTATTTTTTAGAATAATCTATTGATTAAATTAATAATTTTTGCTTTTTTGAATTTGACATTATTAATAATTTTTTGATATATATTTTTCATATCTTTTCTTTGATATAATTTAATCTAACCCGTAGAAAGTTATAACAATTCGTCTTCCATTAATGATTTCTGGTCATTTTATCTACTTAAAATACGCAAAACGTATAATATAACACAACATTTAAAATAAAAAATAATAATATTCGATATCTTCATTGTAACTGAATTATAAAATAAGTGTAAGTGTTATTCATTTCAAATTTCTTCCACAAAAAACGTGTTCCTATTTTTAAAATTCGAAGAGGTTTCCATTTCAGAGTAAAATTTTTGATGTCATGATCATATTTGATAAATTTGATGTAATATATAAATTGCATTTATGTAAAATAAACATTATTTTTATAGATATAAAGTAATGTCATTTTTATACGGATTACTTGTTTTGACCTTGAAGGTAAAAATATATCTAACATCATTTCAGTATAAGTGCATTTTCATCAGTTGCGGATATAAATAAACTAAAAATTCTTTATGGTCGCCGTAAAAGAGCTACGTAAAAATTGTTGCTTCAGCCAACGTTATAAATTGGTTATATTAATTTGGAATTTATTAAACGAATTGTTAAAACTTCATCCTGTCTATTTACCCCGCTATTGGAAAGTCTCGACAATTCAAACGACTAATAATATTATTTTCAAGGTAAATTATAACTAACAAGGATATTTCAATATTTCAAATAGATTTAGTGCAATAGAGTAAGTATTTAATTATTTATGTCTTTTAAATAATTTCCTATCGGGTGTTGGCTATAATACTGTACTATTTTAACAATTTTACAATGAATGAAGTAAAGACTCGCCTAATATCACAACCAATAATTTCATTAAAATTCCTGTTAATCCTTTTTCGGATAAAAAACAGGACTCGGCCTTGAAATTGTGTTTAGGTGGGCAATTCCATTTATTATTCAAATATTTTTCATAGTCAAATTTATCGAATCATTGATAAGACCAAGATTTATTAGTAAAATAGGGTTAAATTAATTTGGAACGAACGAGATCAGTAAGACAGTTTTTGTGTTATTCAGTGATATCGAGCCGTAATCGGCAAAATATTGTATGCGTAAAGAATGAATCCCGCTGGAGAAGGTTTGTTTTTTTGAAATATCACAGATTATATTTAATAGATTAATTTTAAATTAATTATTTGTGTATAATACATATATATTATATATACATTTACACGTACATGCTGTTTATCTAGAATAGTTAGAATGCGAATCCAATCATCTTCTCAAAATGTAAACCTTTTGATTTATATAGTTGACATATTGAGAATGTGTATTTATATTTACCTCAAGCCGTTTTCAAAAGACCTGGGGCGGCAGATTTAGCGTCTTTTATCCGCTACGTTATTTTTTGTGTTATATAATACGTTATTCTTTATTAGATCAGCTACATGTTTGTTTACTCGTGAGACCTTTTTAGTCATCCGTTTTAAATTCGCTTATCGGGACGGAAAATAATATTCTCGACGTGAAAAAAGGAACGCGCCCCGCGTTCTGAATTCAAATTGGGAAATTTTGTTTATGGCTATTCAGCGAAATCGATAAATTAAACTTTGGTGTCAATTGAATTCAATTTTGCCATGATGGGTCGATCATATTCAACCGTTTATATTTATCGTTGATTGATAGGAAAAAATTACGTATAATTAAAATTAATTTTAATATTTTTTTTTACGTTTTTAACGCTAATATTTTTAATATATTAAAATAACATTTTCTCACAGCGATGGAACATGTGTTACTTTGTTTTTACATATTTGATCACTATTTTAATTGATTTATGTCTCTAATATAATTCCGTTAACAGTGTGTTGTGTATTTGATAAATATGTATACACATTTTTAATTTGTGTGCATCATTGATACGGAAATAAATGCTGTTTTGCATAGTATGTATACAGTATCATCGATTTACTGGATTACTGAATACCTCTTTAATTCTAATTTATTTCCGAAATAAACGATTGATCAAAATTCTGTGAGTAACTGGATATTTTACATTTTCCATGTTTTTCAGTATGAAGCGGATTGACGTGAATATTTTTCGTTTCTTCTGTAATTTTATTTCAAATCTCTAGATGTCAGATTTAATGGCGTTTCGGCGACAGATGCTAAGCTTAATATTTTATCGTTTTCTTGATCCGGAATAGGGTTTAATCTAAAGTCGGAAAACCAACGCTGCATATTTGACTTAATCCACGAGTAAACCGCTCAAAATATATTGCTCCATTTAGAAACACAATATTTAATCGCCTAGACCTAGAGATACAATATCTCAATTCTAAATAACAGTTTAAAAATATCTTATCGACGTATTATACGAGTATTATCACGTCTTTTCTAGAATATATTTTTTTACACATTCCTGTTATTAATTAGGTAGTAATTTTAATGATGAGGTATAAGTAAAAAAAATAAATATTTTAATAACATATATTATACAATAGCCAACATTCTTTGGAAATTTCGATTTTTAGTTTGGGTTAGAATATACTTGGTATAACTTCATTTCTCACTAGTTCGATAATTGTACTAAATTATAATTCTGCAGTTTTATTAATGTTGCCGATAGCTATTTCTGATGTTCCATAATTATCTTATTCTAAAGTACTAAGTGACATTAAGAATTATAATTTTATATGATTAATTTAACCATTCCAATAATATTAACAATTTTTTTTACAAAAAAAAAAAAAAATACTTTTTTGGATAAATAAAGGAGCCCAAAAAAAATAATTGTTAAAGGTTTCATGAAATTTCAAAATAGCAGCTCATTGCAATCTACTCATATTCATTCGGAAGTCAAATTCACTTAAGGGTTTGTTGAATTGTAAATTCTCACAAGCTCAATTGTACCTTCAAGTTTGTTTTGTTGAGACGTTTTCGAAAGCGGGCGCCATCGTCCCATCGATCCCCATTCCCGAATTGCGATATCATCATCGCCAGATCTAGTTACACTGTGCGTGTTTTGTAGAGCCACGAGGTGGGCATGAAAACCCTCGTCATGCTGGACGAGCAAGGGGGTAAGCATCCACACCTTTGTAACAATAACAACGATTGATAGTCTATTATTTTACTAAAGCGAGTGTCACAGATGGAAATTTTGCAATTTTAAAGTTATTTTGCATCCCCTATTCAATATTGGCAAAACTCAAAAAATTATACATCTGCAACCTTATCTGTGTTATTCTATTTAATATATCAAATGAAAAAATCAATGAGTTTAGTTTTTTTAATATTTCAGAATTTGAGATGTGATTATGTTGATCTGGGGGTTCAATATTCTCAATGAAATAATTCTCTGTGAAAAATATCATAATAAATAATTCATCGGCTATTTAAAATAATAATTTAATTTGGTTAAAACATCGCTACTTGTAATAGTGGGCTAAAAATAAATACACTGTAAACAATAAGTTATCAAAAATTGAGTCGGATGTTGTTATTTTATAAATATAGTTTACAATTTATTTTAAATTAACTAATTGTTTTTTTATATTATAGTTTCTTATTTACAAGTGCAAAACCTATACATATTTAAAATCCCATTATTTTGCAACTTCTTTTTTACATTTTGTCCATTTAAGTCTGCCAAATTTGATGTATTTTATTGAGATTTAGTAACATTGTCTAATTTTAAAATAGTGACATTTTCATCTGAAACTCCCTTCACATTGAATTTCGATTTCGCCTTTTCATTGAATACTCTATAGTAGTTTGAAATATTGCAGTCAATATGAAGTGAGATACAAATTGAAATTCAATGTGTTTTTCTTGCATATTATTTATCATTTCGGTTTTAAGTTGTCATAAGTAGGGGGATGCGTGTTTTAGATTTGCCTTTAGTGAAAACAAAAGATCCAATAGTAAATTGTATCTAGTATTGGTTCCTATAATAATCATTACTTTTTATTTTCAAGTTGAAGAAATGGGATCTAAAATAAAAATGATTTTAAATCATGTATCTTGAGACAATAATTTTTCCATGTAAATTAATTGTCGATAGTAATTGATTTTTATTATTTTCGTAGGAAATTCATTTAACTTTCTGGAAATAATTGATTAAATCATGTATGTAGTTAATGTTCTTTCATACATATATCCTAAATAGATGATAAATTTAAAACTATTGTTTTATTTATAATATAGGTACATTTGTATTTAATGGATTAAAACAAATATTGTCTGCAGTTATACATTCTGTTTAATAATATTATATTTCTATTACAATCATTAAACATTTCTTTGACCATTGTATTTCAATAGTAATCCGATTACAGTTCTTCAAGTTCTTTAAGTTACAGACATTAAGTTCTATTAATTGGACGTATTATGGAACATTTGCCACCTATTGATCAGATTTAAAAACTAATTTTAAATAAATCTAATATTTATATTTTCATTAATATGATTATATTATTTCTAATAACTACGGCAGGTCGAATTCACGCCAGTTTCTTTTCTTATATTTTTGATGCACCTTGCAATTTTGTTTCCATCTTGTTTCTTTCCTAGCCGCTTTAAGTTATGTAATTTTTTTTCTCTCTTTTGAACGGAAATTTAGTGGAATTAAAGTGTGTAGAATGTGGAAAATTTTATTACCGACACAATTAAAGAGATCAACAGAAATAAATTAGCCCAATTTCAATAGTTTTGGAAAGATATAAAATTGATTGGCAATATAAAATCTCTAGTGAATTGTTTATATTTGCAGCTCATCGTGCAGTGATTGTTTATATATTATTAGTCTGCTAGTACTAGGTTCGAATCCTGTGGCTATCAAAATGCATGTTCTTCTTTCATACATGTTTAATTATAACCATTATGTGATACTCTTTATTTGGTATTGTGAAGATCCATTTGTTTCATATTAGAATGAGTTTATTGATATTCTAAAATTCATCAGTGTATTTTGAAAATGCTTAAATTCACACAATAGATTGTGATTGTATAAGGTGAGTGAAAAATGCCTGAGGATAAATTTAGTTATTTTGGATAAATTGTTTTTTTTTAATATTCTGTATAACTAAATATGTTGGCATAGCAAATGCAATATAATCTAATTTATTTCTCTAGATAGTTCATAGTTTGATTTTTTTTTTACTACTAAATTGTAAATTGATAAATAATACTAATCTTATCAACTGGAGTTAGACAAACTATTCCAAATAATTATTATATATTGAATAGTTTGATTTGTCAGTTAAAAAGTAACCATGTAGAGCTGCAAACACCCAAAAAAAGGATATCAACCACATGGGGAATGAACAGGCGACTGAATGCTCACATTGTTTTGTTTGTTATTGTTCAGGGAATCAACATCAGGATTTGTTCATTGACATTCTTTTGTTTGTGTCGGTAATAAAACTTTCTGCTATTTTCTGTTATGTGTTAGAAGAGCACAATGTAGTTTCTAGTCGCTTTTCAGGGACTTCTCTTTCTCACTCGGATTACTCTCTACCACTTCAATGACTTGCCACGTCAGCAAAAATAAAACCATTTATTCATTCGCTTCGAAATTATTCCAATGAAAATTCCTCTTACTAATTCATTTGCTCTTTATATTTTATGGTTTCTTCTATAAACTGAGGATTTATAAGGGTTACATATATTTTATTTGTATCACTGTAAAAAGTTAACTTTCAAACATTGATAGCCCTGTGTTGAATTAATTCTTGCATTATTTTGTTATGTAATGTTTCAAATAGGTAAATTTTAAATTATTATAAATTATTGGCGGATATTTATTACATTAAAATAATTACCAGTTTTCATTACTTCTATTTTCTTCCAATATATTTTTATCCATATAATATAAAATAAGTATCATTTTAAGACAGCCAAATATTTAGTGTTACCATCTATAAAAAATATATTTCTAGAATGGTGTTGAGATGAATTTTGATTGATAATGCTTAATTTCTTTACCATAAACAAAATAAATTAAAACAGTTTCTATATAGTAAGTAAAAAAGCATATTTATTATGTGGTATAATTCAAGTTTTATTTCTACAAGGGTATCAAAGTTTGTAATAAATTAAAATAATTGTTGTGGGAAAGTCAATTAAAATTCATTCTATTGATATAACCTTTAGATATATAGTCAAAGAAATTAATTTTATTGGAATAATTTTGATTTAAGATCTCAAAGCAACATAGTTCTATCAGATGTCACTGTACTTATAAAAAATAATCATTATCCATACTATTCAATATAATATATATATAAAAAAAAACTCCACTAAAATATACCCGAAGCTTGTCAACTAAGGATACCGAAATAAAAATTCACCATAGATAATATTTTATAAAAAATCGTTCACAAATGGAAAATACAAAATATACTTTCTATTTAATTAAATCCACCTTAATCATCAAGTCTATACTATCATACAATTTTTAATTCCGTTTTTTTTAGTAAATTATAAAGATTCGGCATACCATAAATCCTAAAATTTAACAAATACATTCATTTCTATACATCACCACCAAGTGTATTCAAGGCTTACAACAAACTGTCAAAATCACATACTCCAATATCTCAAAACACACATGATGTGAGAAGATTCTATTTGTTAGTTTGAATTATTTTTATTTACGTTATATCACAAAGTATCATACTAGCATTGTATACTTAAAACGACTAACTATTCATAAGAATTTTTTATACTAAATCAATTACTATTAGTATGGAATGAGAATGTCATGTCAAATATTTTCAAGGTATTAACATAACTCATTAATACAACAAGAAAAATTATCTAGTAACACATTGCAAATTTGAATTTATTAGCTTAACTAGATTTGATACTGAAAGATTATTAAATTTTTAAAAGTTTCTCCAACATTACATTGAAAATTTTAATTATGTTAATATAAATAGGATAGACTTTTATGATCGATAACCATGCCATTTTTATTCTAAACTTCATATTCACAAAAACAAAATGAATTTATTAGGCGCACACCAGAGACAAACAATATATCCACACGCCCGAAAACGAGACAACCATAGATATAATATAATTTTTTGCCGCAGCTCAAAACAATATTCGACAAAATTTCGTATTAGAGAACACATAACCAAGTCATATACCCATAATATATTTATATATGTGGAAATTATATACAAGAAGCACTGCACTAACTAACTCGGATCACAAGACAAAGAATTATGGTACCTTCTTACTTATTAACAGAACTCTCTGAGATATCAATGCGCTTTGTGGAGCTGGCAATACGTGCAGTTGAATATACAAACCCAATAATATATACTTTCAAGATGATGTATAATAACTTAAAATATTAGTGCTAGACCGAATTTCAATGAAATTGTTGTAATTTGCAAAACGTTTTTCTGAATACTTAATAATGTTTGAGATAAAAAAAAAATAAACATTCTCTATGATATTAAAAAAATGTAAAGTCGATTTTTTTGTTTTTTATTGGTTAGTTATTTTATAAAATTCGTTGTTTGAATTTAGAACACTATTATTAGTTAAAGCATCTCAGCAGCAACAATGTTGCAAGTAACTTAATTTTTATAAGTGAATATTGATTGTCAATTGTAATAATGTCTAATTGCCAGCTTCACAGTGCCGAATATTAGGAAGTTTTGTAAATTAGTAAGTGTTGAAAGTAAATTACGTATATTACGATAAATACTGACCATTTTAAACACATACCTCGGTGTATTCTTCGCTTTTCTCTTCCATAATGTTTGGCGAATGTGCTGAAAATATTTCCCAACCAAGGTTTGCTGCTTTTTGTTTAATATTACTTAATATTAATGACGTTTTACTATTGAAAGAGGCTGAACAGAAAATACAGAAAACTTTCTATTTTACCAATTTTAAATTTTGAAACTTTTTCCTTGAATTGAATGGTTGTTGTGTGATTAAAAATATATTACTGACACAAGACCCAAGTTTAAACATGTCACTGTAACAGTTTGATATATAACTCAAAATAGGTGGCCATAGTTTCCATTTCCCTTTTAAATAGACCTGTTATATATAGATAATGTTATCGATATTTAATTTAGTTTTACCAAAAAAAAAAAAAATGGGATAAAAATTTGCAATCAAAATTCACGATATCAATCAGAATTTACGATAAACAAAAGTTACATTGCAATTCATTTTTTGTAATTGCAAACGTAACTGTAAATCATAATTTATTTTGAATACTGTTTCCTGTTCAGCCTTCATTTCTTTGATGTGAAAATAATTGCATTCCTAATGATGTTTTAACGTGTTGAAATTAAAATAATAGTGATTTCTTCTATAGCATTTCAAGAAATGATAATACAAATTTCATTGTGTTTTGTGCTTTCAAAACTATCAAAAACCTTTAATGACTTGATCTATTATTATATGACATGAAATTTCTTAGTCATATCTAAGCAAAAATAATAAAAAATAATACTCTTGATATTAAATGTGTAATAAAAAATAAATAATATTTTCTAGAGATTAGATAAAATGATAATTTAGTACTCTCATTGCATAAAGTATAACATATCCAAATATTGGCTGTTATTTTTTATTTATATAGTAAAAACAATAAATATAGAATCTACTACATATTTTCCACTGAGATCTTTTAATGACCTTTTAGATATTTCTATATTCTATTGTAAATTCCATTTAAAATATACTTGTAGAAAAGCTTGATTTATATATAAATACTAATTATAAACGCGTATTGTGAAAATAAATAAATATTTTAGATGTGCCAGTCGAATTAAAGTTGAAAATTAAATAATATGCAAGTTAAATTTTGAAAAAAAATACTGATCTTATTCAGAATAAATGCCTTTTTATATTAAATACTGCAACTGGATATGTATGCTTTTCATTTTTTTATGGAATAGTAGTCGAATATATTCCTAATTGCATTATTATTGAAATGGTGAATATGGCATGGAGTAAATAGACTGGTTGTATGAAAAAAATAACTAGATACTATTCATACTTAACACTTGTCATGTCTTATTTTGATATACTTTTGATAGGCTAATCTGACAAAATTACCTGATACTTTTTCAATTCAGTCCGAAAGATGAACTCAAAAAGATATTCCTTTATGCATTTATTTAAGAAGGTATTTATTCTGAATCATTGGTAATGTGGCTTCTTTTTATTTGGTCAGTATTTTTTTATTGATGAAAAAGTTTTGATGACAAATAAAAAATATTTGTCAATGGCAGACAAAACAATGTTATCTAAGCGGGCTCCCTCTGGACCTGGTTTTTATCAGTAACCTACCCCAACATCGAGACTTAATATCATACAGCTACGAATAATGCTGTACAAACAAAATGGCTGTGTTTTTAAGTTTTCTATAATCATCATTTCTTATGAAAGTCTATAATATATGAATAATGAAAATAACTGAATAGTAAGAAATATAATTGTATAATTTTCTGATCATTTGATTACCGAATATGTCATTTTAATATACACAGTTATGGAAATTGATTGAAATTTCATTCTTTTGTTACATTTTTTTATATAATAATTCAGTTTCCGCATAATTCGTCATTTAAAATACAGACCAAAAAAAGAAGTTATTAGGCCGTCACGCAACGATGTATTGATTTGAACAAATATTAAAAAATATGTTTGTATACAAGCGTTATTTATGCATTGTCACATGATGCTTTTTGATCATCGTTAACAGTATTTATAGCCAGTAATATTTGTATGCATCGACATACCGCTCATCGGCACTTTTATAGAGCGTAATATATTATTTTTTTGAAGGGCTAAATTATTAATCTATTTGTACTTGAACCCATTCCGCTGGGGCCCTAAACAGAACAACTGGACCGTATCGAGGAGGGGATGGACCAGATCAATGCCGACATGAAAGAGGCTGAGAAGAATCTCTCGGGCATGGAAAAGTGCTGTGGTATTTGCGTCCTTCCCTGTAACAAGTAAATACTATTTCTTTCTGTTTATTATATGCCTGGCAGAATTACTAAAACTTGCTTCATGATTGCTGTGTAGAGTGAAGTGAATGGGTATGAAATGTTTCTCCTTGTAATAATATGTATCCAGACATTTTCGTTTTTATGTATCTACACTATTTTCGTTGATTGAGACATCAGATGTAACGGAATATTAATTATTATATTTATAGAAATATTATAGTAATTAATAATATATTAAAAAGGAAGGATACTAAAAAAGTAATAACATAAAACTTAGGGTACAGGGTAATAATAAACATTATATAACACAATTACAACTAAGTATTTCTATTTAATTGAACCCTATCATAATAAATAATAGGCAGTTTTATATAAACAAGTATATCTATTCTAAAACCTCTCCCTGGTCTCCCTGGTGACTGAGAGGTTAGAATGTGTGCTTCTGACCTGGAGGTTAAGAGTTTGAATCCCAAGTGAATGTTTTCTTACAGTTGAAAACCTCGTGCTTCACTTTCAATGGGGACATGGTAAAAAAACTGGTTAATTTGGTTTATCTTGAACCAAAATTTCAGCATTTCATCTTTGTATGCTTTGAATTTTCTTCAGGCTAAATTGGTACAATTTATATAATTTCTCAAAAAGTGTCCTACTTTGGTCTGTTGTTGGCGCTGATTTATGTATTTTTAAGTAAATCACTATCATAATTTAAGTGGTAGACTATTTGAGTTAACAATCTTTGCTGTAATGTTCCAAGGTGCCGTTGTATGTTTTTACTTGTGTCTGAGGCTTTTTTATATTCCTTCAGTGTGAATTACGTCAATATATTGTTGATTTTGTTGAATTGCAGAAGTGCAACATTCAAAGAAGATGATGGCACGTGGAAAGGAAACGACGATGGTAAAGTGGTGAATAACCAACCCCAAAGAGTCATGGATGACCGTAATGGAATGGGACCTCAGGCGGGATACATTGGAAGGTACGCCAACTTACACCATTGCTTTACTATGCTAAGATTGAGTTTTAAATTCGTTATTTTTGTGTATGTGAATGGAAAAAACATATTAATTATTCATGATATAACTGCCTTTGTGTAAAAATGTTTATAGAACTCTAATATCCAGTAAAGGAAATACCATATAAATAAAGAATAAAATTGATGTGGCAGATGAGAGAAGAATTTTTTATGTTAAATTTAAAAACAATGAGTTCTTCTCCCTGTTTTAAGACAAATAAACTCATACTCTTGGTGTATCTTTTCCAGAATAACAAACGATGCTCGGGAGGATGAGATGGAAGACAACATGGGACAAGTGAATACCATGATAGGTAATCTGCGGAACATGGCTATAGACATGGGATCCGAACTCGAGAATCAGAATAGACAGGTGGACCGCATCAATCGCAAGGTATGTATGATGCCACGATATGCATATGTGAAAGATAGATTTGACATATGTTTACATATATTTCATGGAGGTCTATTCTTATATCACATCTTTTACACAACTAACTGTTGTTATGGATAATTCGTTGAGTTGAACGTATTTCCAATAAGTTTGATAATTATTTGGTAATGCAATGAGAAACATGCCCTATGCCATACTCAAGGAGGGAGTGCTAGATAATATGGTTTTTTCAAGGAAATATGCAATTATTGAACATACTGAGATATGTTTTTTCAGCTTTTTTTGTGTTATTATTAAAAATTAATACATAGCACATGTAGTGGCTAAATATTATCTCAATATTTTCAATCGCATTTTTCTCAAAATGCTGACAGTGTTGTAGTATACCCTCTTCTTAATAATGGTGATAACGTGCTTACCGCATACCAATTGATCACTTGTTCTTTGGATGAATGTATAACTTAACACATCTGAAAGTGGTCCTTAAAGTATTACAAGAGACACGTTTTACAATTTGACGTCATATGTTTTGGATATTAAATTATCTGTCTTTTTCACAAATTTTTGATACTATAGGCATGGCAACACAGAACATCACGATTTTGTTTGTTCTTACTTTGCAAACCTCCCAACTCTAAATATTTGGATTCGATCAAAGTGCATTTATAAAATGTATTAATCACTTGAATTACAGCAAACTTATGCATTTTTATGTGCATGGCTGTAAATAATATAGTATTTTATTTCGGTGAATATGATACTCATAACCTAAAATAAATTTAAATGTCGCATTTAGTATCATAGTACTGAAGCACTACCTTTTTAATCAGTTCAACTGCAAAGTTTGCAACGTATCGTAAAAATTACACCCCCAGAAGATAAAGAATATAATAAACTCACACTTCTTATTCAATATTTTGTAATAAAATTTACAAACCATTTGTATTTCAATCGTAGTTTTGAAAACACCATAACAGGTTATTAATGCAATGAATAACCCATATAATAATACATATAGTTTTTATGCACATGAATATACATGAAATTCATACTTTTTGTATTGAAAAATGTATCGAACTTATATATACTTTTAATGAAATATTATAAATGTTTGATTCATTTTTCATACAATACTAATATGATTTGTACAATTTTCTTGTCACTTTTTGTTGAGGCTGACAAGCTTTGTGATTATTATTTTTTTAATATTATTATTTGCACCTATTTTCAAATTGATATTTATCAAACGAAGCAATCAGATCCAACTTTTAAAGTGACAGTGTCTCCTTAATATAATATTCCATGAAAATAACAGTTTATTTTTATTATTTGTTTTTATATTATATATAATGATGAAATACTCCCATAGTTCCTCTGCTTCTGTTACATGGCGTGGCTTAAACATTTCCTACATAGTCTATCTGAGATACATACATCTTCAGTAATTTTTAAATTTATTATCATGCCATAAATGAATGTTTGTAAAACATTTTAATAAAATCTTTCATTGAAACATTTGATTTCTATGTGCGTAAAAATTACTTGTTTCTTTTTAATGTTGAACACCAGTGAAAACTAACTGAAAAGACAAATAATCGATTTATGGTATTTAGTCATGACAATTTTGATAATATTCTTTGTTACTAGAGATCCGTTACTAGATTACAATGATATAAGCATTTAATAAATTTTAATTGGGAATAAAATGGTTATTTTTCATCATGATAATACAATTATTTTTCATAAATTCAAGTTTTATTAATTGAGTGATTAAATATCTTTTAATAATGTTGTACCGTTATTTTAAAAACTGGATGATTGTTTCGTGAATATATTTCTATTCATTGATGTGTTTCCTTCATTGTGTCATGTTTCAATGTGTCTGTCCTTTCATATCTTCAGCTTTGTGGTCGTTCCTTTTTCATCACCAAGTCACTCTCTCACACCGATTGGCACACTCTTTTAGTCAGTGCAAGAAATATATAATAATATATTACAAAACCGACCCTATTTTTTCAATTACATTATTCAATTTTACTTCTTTGACAATAATTATAATCTAGGTAGTTTGTTGACGGAATGAAAGAAGTCGAATACCCAATGAATTTTAAATTTTCAAATTATTTTATTTATATATTATATATAGATATTGCATTTCAAATGCATGTTGACTAGGGTTTCAATTATATTTCGACTTGACTAATATGAATCGATGTACATCGAAATGTTCTTATGTATTAAGAACAGAATAATAGTAAATGTATCATAGATCTAATGTATGAAAAACTGTGAAATTTTAGTGAGTGAGAAGTAAATTATTTTGGATAATCAATCTTTCAACTCATATTTTTTTCTACTTCTCTGTTTGACCAGGGTTGAATATATCATTTTTTATTTATAACAGATTTCCATCAATACACTTTTGGTCACTAAGATTTATTAGCTCTGAAATCTGTCTATATACATCAATTTCCATATTACTAAAGTATCCTATAATACACCTCTAATATTGTCTGACTATAAAAACATTATCATGATATATCTAATAAACTTAAACAATTTTTAGTATTCTATTAGAGTTTGTTTGTCATTAACTATCATTAAATAGTATCATGCTATCTATAACTGTAGGTAAGTTGTAAATGATGTCAAAGAAGTAAACTATTCAAAAGTTTTTTGCACATTTTTTTATTAAAATCATCTTTGCAATAATGGAATGCAATATAAGTAACTCTTTTTGGCGTCCGTTTCGTTCATTCACGTGTTATTTTTATTTGAATTTAGAATAAAAAGGAACGTTCACAACACGTCTGCAGCATGCTGTTTTCAAAATTTTCAATTCATTAGATTTTCTTTTGACTTTACGAAATGTATCTCTTTTATACATATTCTATTCTCTTGACATGAGTGTGCTCGCACTCCACTGTTGTTGACATTTTAAACATGATAGTTATCACATAATATTGGCGACAGCATACATATATCACGACTTCTTTTCATTTCACTCCTCCCGACTGTCAAAATACTATCCAAATCGTGTAAAAAACTCTCCAAATCATTGTCTCATACTATCCTTCAACACATTATGCAAACCGATCGAAACAGGGCAGATATAACGAGGGCAATCATTACAAGTATAAATAACTCCTAATATCAATATGAAAATTTTTCAGTTCAAGACAGATGTTCAATATTATTGCTAATTTTATTCTGCCTGGTTAATAAAAATCCTTCTTTTATTCAAAGATTAAATACATCATAATTTTAGTAGGCTTATATAATTTACAATAACTGTTATCATGGAGATTGGCCATTCACAAAGAAAATTGTAAACCTAAATCTCTAATATCTGTTGAAAAATTCTTGCTTGCGAATTATTTGTCAAGATTTCTTTGGCCCTATTTCTTCCGTTGTTTGCATCCCCGCCCGAAACGTTACTGTTGTGTCATGAAATACCCCCCCCGCTCGGCTGTCAAATGTCAAATCCAAAATGGAATAATTGTCTCTGTAGGGAGAATCAAACGAAACAAGGATAGCCGTGGCCAACCAGCGGGCTCACGATCTCCTCAAGTAAGTCGGCAGGGGCGGAGGCCGCCGACCACAAGTCTACCACACCAGCCAATCTCATTCAACACACCTGACCACACTGACGACAAACAACAACAAATATATTATCTTTATTGTTACATTTCAACATATAGAAAGCAAATCTTATATCAGAGGAATCTCCGAGTTGATAATATTATAATTTATAGCTTGTCAAATGCTAAAATTGGCAGTTTGTCGATATAGGAAGTGAAGTAATTCTTGTATATCCATGAATCTGTAAGCCTTTATTCATAATATAATAGTATATGATCTTTGAAATGAGTATTTTAAATTTCAGTTTATTTTATAGTACATATGGTGCCGTATTATTGGCTCTGAATGAATAATAATGAAATACTGGAAATTTTAATAGAAATTATCATTTTAGAATTTCTTGTATTTGAAATGAATTTTGTGTGATATAGTGAAGTTACTAACTAACTTCCGGGAATAATAATTATCCTCTGATGTGAGATTGTCGTTTTTGCGTATCCGTTTAATGTGTGCGGTTTAAAGCCTACAGTATACTAAGCGCTACCATATTTATTATGTGAATGTTCGTGTTATTGCAATGTGACAAGGCTGTATGTTTATGTTTATATTATATTGTCTTGTAAGAAGATGTCATCAGCCGAGTCGGTGATAATTATTAATGTGTTAAGTTTTGTGGCCAGTTACGCATTGCGGCCTGTACAGCTTTAGGACAAATGTTTTGTGTTACCTTTCGACTCTTACGATATTGATTTTCTTCATATTGTAATTTATGAAGCTGAAGACGTTGCTACGACAATAATGTATGGAACGTTACCCATGTTACTCACTAGCGCAATCTTTGATAACATGTTGCATATTTGAAGTGTCGATATCTGTATATAATATGAAAGGTAAAATGAAAAATTCACTACTTTTCCAATATATTGAAACGTTGAGATAACCATTTTGTTGATTGAACAAATAGTGGAGATTCCCGACTTTTTTGATATTAAAAAATGGGAAATTTTATCATTTGTAGTACATACGGAGGACTTTGCTAGCTGTTCATTATTTGATATTGTTGTTTTAATAACACATCTTTGATGGTGAATGTTGACAATATTCTGGCTAAAAATCTTGAACACAAATTACACTTTTGTTTTAATGTAAATTATTGATTTTGTGTTGATCAATCAATGATTAGTTAATTGTCTTTCACAATGATTATTTAATTGACTAACCCCAATTTTTTTTATTTATTCTTTATGTCAATTTGTTACAAAGAAAGTCAATTATTGTAACATTTGATGATTTGGTGCTATACATTTTGATAATATTGACAGTGTTATTCCACTTGATATCGTAGTACCTTTCTATTTAAATAATATTTTTAGTTGTTCATACAGCTGATATATTCATATAAGTCAAAATATCATACAATTTGTCTGAGCAACGTTTACGGCTTGTGTGTTGATTGTAGGTCATATCAAAAAAATAATAATAATTAAATATACATTTTATCTGATTGTTACACTCTGTCAAAATATTGTGCTTAATGATAAATTAATTCATAGCACGGTGATGGAATATTTTTGACACTTCCGTAAAGATTCGTAACTGTCATATCTGAAATGGTTGTAGATTGTGCAAATAAAAATGTGATTGAATTTCGAATAAGGAATTGTTGTTTTTTTTTTATTGGCAATACCTAAATGCTGTCGGTGCATAGAGTCTGGTGAATAGATAGTCGACGCTAATTTTTTAAAGGCGAGGTTTTAGGTAGGAAGAAATTATTGTAAAAATAAAATTCTGAATGATTATTTACTCACTATGAGACGGCGTACTCTTCTTCTAAGGAAGCAAGTTCATACTTTCCATAAGCAGTTTGTTAACTGTCATTTCGACTTTTGTCTTCTCTATGAAATATAATCATTTATTATTTTATATTTCAACATTGGCTTGCCTACATGAACGGAGGAGTATGGAAATTTACAAATTCTGGATGGTAGATTTTTATAGAAAACTTCTAACATTTCACAAAGCTCATAATAATATTGTAGTTGTCAAATGTGCATATTTAAAAATTGCTGTATTTGTCATTTTAAGTAATGAATTTTCAAGATATCTTCGCTATGAAAAAATAATTCTTCTGATGATAGCAAGATTCTTAAAAATAAATTGTTTTCATGACCAATAAAGCGATATTCTTCATTTGAATATTGTATAAAACTCTATAATACGTTAGATAAAATTGTAACTTATTTAAAATTTTGATTTAATAGCTTTTGTGCAACAAATTAAAGAGAATATGATAAACTGCTTACTTAAATATAATATTATTTTATAGTTAAAAAAACCCAAAATGCGCTTCATCAACTTTTAAATATTTTAAATGGCAACATTTTTGCTTTAATCCAAAATTTTTAAAATTATTTCAAACGAATGAAAGTTTTCAGATCAGTAAAGCTAGTTCAAATAAATGTGTCGACATATATAATCAATAAATTAAATTGGTACTGTCAGCATATTTATTTGCATTTTTTTTATTTAGATGTAACTCCCGTGTAAATCTCTATGAGGAGTTAACATTTTGTTTACATTTTTAATTATTTCTAATTCATGAATAAAAAATAATAACCTAATACTTTCTGGAATATTTACGTTGTAATATTTACAGTGCTTTACAGTAAATTAAAATAGTAATTTTAAATGGTGATTTATTTATTTTATTGATAAAGGCAAGCGCTACAGAAAACTATTGTATTTTTTAATTTTTATATATATAAGGCTACATCCATAATGAAAATCTATTTATAGCCAATAATACGGAGTATCGTAGTTTCTTGAAACCTTTTCACGTAGCCTATTCAATTATTGTATTGACAAATACGTTAAACTAAAAAAAAAAGATGTTTTTTATAAAACAATTAATTATATTATCCCTGAATGTGAAATTTATGGTTTATACTACGCATTTTACTTTGCAACCACAGATATTTCAATAGAAAGAAATAAAACATAAATATTATTTTTTAAATATATATATTTTTTACCATTCATTAAATATTATTAAAAATTCGGTCTCATCCATGGTCTCATAATTTTGTGATGTAAAGCCAACTTTAGATATACAACGAAATTGTATATATTTTTTTAATATTTGATACCTTCATTCGAACTATTTTTTTGTGTTGTCATATTAATTTATAATATGATTTGTTCTTACGAATGGTCTATGCTTGCAAGAAAATTATTTACATTGATTCGTGGTTGCTTAGTAATCGAAAACTATTATTTTATTAATTATACGTAGATTTCACAATAAAACTAAAATGGAAGTATTTTAATATGGCATATAGTTATTTGCTTCCCGATTGGTTGTATATGCCTATACCATAAAACACAAAATAGTAATTGGCTTATCAAAGTGCTAAGATGCTGTAATTTAATTCTATCCTATTAATTTTAATTTCATTCGGGTATCAATTTAAAATATCTTTTACACAGTAAGTATTACCATGCATTTGATTTTTTTTATTAGTATATTGAATCAATCCTTATTAAATATTATTTTTTATCACTTGAAGAAATTACATTTGTTAGAATTGGTGCAATTCCTATTACAATTAATACATTTAGTATAAAAATATATTTTTATTAACTCATGCATCTAAAAATTAAAATTTATTCAGGTTGAAGCCCAGTTACACCCATAAATGTGCTATGTACTATT